>VZTR01013755.1:62668-123646 GCA_013400775.1 Chaetops frenatus | reverse complement strand
AAGGAGGCTCAGGGGGGACCTTGTGGCTCTGCACAAGTCCCTGCCAGGAGGGGGCAGCCAGGGCGGGTCGGGCTCTGCTGCCAGGGAACAGGGACAGGACAAGGGGAAAGGGCCTCAAGCTGGGCCAGGGGAGGCTCAGCTTGGACAGCAGCAGGAATTTCTCCATGGAAAGGCTGCTCAGGCCTTGGCAGGGGCTGCCCAGGGAGCTTTGGAGTCCCCATGGCTGGAGGTGTCACTTGGATTGTAAAACTAAAAATGCTTCTCCAAGAGAAGTTTCTGTGTTGAAAAGGAGAGGAGGCCTTAAAGGCTGTTTTGTTGTGCAATTCAAGGAGAAATCTTTGAATTTGCATTTTGAGCGTTTTCCATCTTGCAAATGCAGTTAGGGATAAAAACTCATCAAGGAGGAGGTTTGGGAACTGAAGGACCAGCGAATCAAAGCACGTTCGTTTCATTGATGTTATCAGAGTATTTGTAAATATTTTGCTGAAAGTCTCTTTGCTTTGTGCTGTTTCCTGCAGTCAAATGGGGGTATGGGGATGGAATTTATTGCATTTACTCTCTGAAAAAAAAAGAAATTAATACAAGTGGAGAGGTCTTGGGAATAGTTTTAATCAAACTGTTTCTCTAAGGAGAAGCCTTATTATAAAGTGTATATGCTCAAACATTTATGGTTAATGCAAATGCCTAAGCCATGGCTGAGATTAAATCTGGACCTTTTGGGGTTCTGTTCTCTACTTTATGCACTGGTTTTCCCTGGTTTTACAAGGGAATTTTAGCCTCTGAAGAATGGGATGTGATGTTTGGTGTGTAACTCGGAGGCCTTGGAATTCAGCAGGGACTTGAAAAGTAAAGTTGGAAAAGAATGACTCAAAACCTCCCCAGCTGGGAGATGTTTCATTATCAGGGTGTAACAGGGCTCGGGTCTGGAAATTTCCTTCAGCTCAAGGAGGAATTTAGGAGCAGGATGAAACCTCAATGGATTTTGCTGGATAATGCACCAAAAATGTCCCGAAATCATTCAGGTTGTGGTGAGCTGACCCCGAATCCTTGCTCGCCTTCAGCCTTCCTTGATTTCTCCTCCTCTCACAGCTGCTCTCAGTCCATCTTTCCAAAACCCCACATCCAGCTCCTAAACCAGGATTCTCCCAGTCCTTCCAGTGCATGCTTTCATGTCCAGTGGCCCAGTTTCCTGGTTTGCAGTGTTCCCCATTCCTGTGCTTTCTCACCAATGACATCGTTTTCCTCTGCAGTTCACAACAGGAATTTGGACATTTTTTGCTAATCACATTTTCCCCTTGTCTTGTTTTTTTTTCCAGCTCTCGTAAATGTGAAACTTTGGGCTATTGATCGGCAATGTTTTCAAACAATAATGATGAGGACTGGCCTCATCAAGCATACTGAGTATATGGAATTTTTGAAAAGGTATGGCACTTGTTTATTTATCCAAAAACCCCATGAAACTGCCGTCCTCTCTTGACTTTTTTGTTGATGTTGGTTTTTTTTTTTTTTTTTTTCTGAGTGCAGTATTTGATTTGTTTCCTTCTCATCTCTTTTGGTTTTAATGATGATGATAATGATGATTTTTATTTCCTGTTTGCCCATCCTCCTGCGAGGAGGGGGATTTTCATTCCTGTTGTGAGTTATTCATTGACAAGGAGTCCCAGAGCCAAGGGGTGAGAGACAAGCTTCAATGTGAGTCATTCAAAGTGTGTCAGAAAAAGACACATTTTTACAAAAAAAACACCCTTTCAAGGGGAAAATCTGGGGATTAAAGTTGTTCAGATCCATTCAGGGTGTGTTCCTGTGCTTTGGGAAGTAAAATGGGAGATTTTAGAAAAGCAAAGCTTTAGGTTGCCGTAAAATGCAGGTTGGATGAGTAACATAAAGACAGAAAAACAAATTTTTCATTCATTAAATTTGATTTTCCCAAAGGTTCCTTCAGAGATTTAAGCCTCGGAGAGGATCAGTAATGAATAATTTGGGTTATTTAGAGAGCTGGGGATGCTCACTTGGAAAAGAGAAGGCTCCAGAGAGACCTCAGAGCCCCTTCCAGGGCCCAAAGAGGCTCCAGGAGAGCTGGAGAGGGACTGGGAACAAGGGATGGAGGGACAGGACAGAGGGAATGGCTTCCCAGTGCCAGAGGGCAGGGATGGATGGGATATTGGGAAGGAATTGTTCCCTGGGAGGGTGGGCAGGCCCTGGCACAGGGTGCCCAGAGAAGCTGTGGCTGCCCCTGGAGCCCTGGCAGTGCCCAAGGCCAGGTTGGACACTGGGGCTTGGAGCAGCCTGGGACAGTGGGAGGTGTCCCTGCCCATGGCAGGGGTGGCACTGGATGGGCTTTGAGGTCTCTTCCCACCCAAAGCATTCTGTGATTCCATGAAATCCAGTGCCACAGTGTGAGGAACAGATGGTGTTTCCTGTCACCAAATTGATCCCAAAGGGAAGGAAATGTCACCAAGTTGTAGGGAAAGGGGAGGCCCAGGCCACTGTGATGCTTTCAGCCAGCCCAGTGCTACTCAGGCATTACTAAGACATTACTACACCAGGCTTGTCCCAGTTAGTATTGGAGAAAAAAAGGGACTCGGGGAAAAGGAGAGAAGAATAACAACAACAATAATAATATTATCAATAATAAATGTTAACAATGCCATTATTAATAAAATATTAGTTTATACAAGTAGATATTGATTAAAATGTATGCTATATAACATATATAGTATATATATATATAAAACAACATCTACGTGATCCATAGGATCTTTTAGGTTGGAAAAGCCCTCTGAGGTCATTGAGTCCAGCCATTCCCCCAGCACTGCCAGGACCACCAGTGACTATGTCCCCAAGTGCCACATCCACACAGCTTTGAAATCCCTGCAGGATTGGGGACTCCACCACCACGCTGAGCAGCTGTGCCAGTGCCTGACCACTCTTTCCAGGCAGAATTTTTCCCAGTATCCCATCTAAACCTCCCCTGGCCCGGCCTGAGGCTGTTCCTCTCGCCCTGGCAGCAGGGGCTGAGCACTGCCTGATCTCCAGGAAGGAGAATCAGGAGGGTGATCCCATGGGATTGATGCCCTGGGATGAGGGTGGCTCAGCCCGAGCCGGGGGCAGGGAATTAACCCAAGCTGGGATCTGAGCTGGGAGCAGAGTCCTGCCCAACTCACTGCCCCAGTCCTTGGCTGGCTGGAGGTCCCAGCTCCTGGCTCTCCTCCTGGGCTGGAATCCCACTGGGCCCATTTCAGTCAGGAATGGAAATACTGCTGGGAAATAACAGAACTTGGCCAGGGATCCCAGGCCCTGCTGAGGGGGAGGCTCACCCCGGACAGGCCCGGGAGCTCCATGGGGATGTCCCACAGCTGGAAAAGTGTGGCCATCAAAGCTGAGTTTTTTCCAGGTGTCTCCCTTGATGATTATCAACAAAGCAGCTCAGGAGAGGAAGCAGAACCTGCTGCTGTATTTGAGGGGTTTAAAGCCCATCCATTCCAGCATTAACAAGCCTTTCAACAAACCTGGGAATGAGTGTGGGATCAGCTCCGGGGTGGGAGCTGCTGGGGCAGGCCCTGTGCTCACATTAAGCTTTTAAGCTCTGAGCTCTGATAGAGATTTTCCAGAAGACTGTCAGGATTAATTTGGATTCAGGTCCTGCAGAGCCTGCCCAGCTTTAATTTTAAAGCAAATAATGTGAGGAGGAAACCAAGGAGTGTTTCCTCACTCTGTGGCTGTGCTGCTTGAACACAGCCTGTGGCTCATTAGACAGGCCTAAGGCAAGCAAATAAATATTTATTTTTTTCTAAATCTTACAGTTTGAATTTAGGAAAAGGATTTCTTCCACTTGGAGCACCTTGTAGGAAGGTCCTTAAAAAAACGTTACTTCCCATTGGGCTTCCACTTGGGCTCTGGACATCTTTAGCTGTTGCAAACTCAGTTTAAATCCCATATGGAACGTTAAATGCTCATTTTTAGATCTCATTTGCTACATTAAATGCTCATTTTAAAATCCCATTTGCTATGTTAAATGCTCATTTTTAAAGATGCTTTCCTTCAAAATGTTTCTAAGGAAAACCAGGATAAATCCTGAAAAGAAAGAGCTTGACAATTGTTGCCTTTATTCTTTGCTTTTTGGGGGTTTGGGGCTTTTTTTTTTTCCTTTCCTGTATTAATGCATGAATGCAAATGCTCTTGTTAATAAAGAAATGGAATAAAGAATAAAGGTTTGAATGGTGGCCAGCCACAGAGAAGTCAGTGGGGTTGGACAGGATTTTTTCCTGCTGATATTGGTCTAAAAAGTCCCTCTCGTAATTGTGCCATTATCCCAATAACAGAATTATCACCATCTCCAACAACAGATTTTTATGTGCAAGCAAAGCACAGCAGAAATTAAACTTCTGGGGGTGAAATGAGGCTGCTCATTTAGTTCTGTTTATTTATTCTCATTTATCCTGCTGGAAAGAAGTGCAGCTGGATTTCCAGGGCTCCCTGGGAATATCACCCCAACAACATCATGGGTTTGCCAGGGTTTTCCCCAGCAGGAGCATCCTGCTGGCACCGGGCAGCTGCTGCTCCTTAGGGCCACCCTTGGGTGTCAGTCCTTTCTTCTGAAGGCCAGCAGAAAACCATAAAGCCAGGAAAAACCCATATCCTGGCTGAGAAATCCGGGAGTGCCTTCCCAGCATGTCCTGGGCTGGAATGCTCTATCCCACCTTGCTCCAAGGAGTGGTACACTGAGAAAAATTGGGATAACTCCCCTGACTGATATAAAATAACTCTTCTGGAGCAAGCAGCAAGTGAAGTTCCTCGCTCTCCTCATTTTTTCTGAGGAACCAGTCCGTGTCTCCCTTTCCAAAGTGAGCAGGTGATCCTTGACAGGATCAAAAGCTGCCCTAATTCCCTGGCAGTGCCTGATCCAAGGAGGGGCTGGAAAAGCCAGCTGGTTTTTGATCCCTGTGTTTACCTGCAGGACGAATCAGAGCAGTGATTCCCCTGGAAACACAGATTTTTGGTAACTCAACATGTGACTAAATCAGTGCTAGATCAAGGTAGATCTTAGAGCAGCCAGTAGTGAAAAGTGAGATGTGATTTTGTGGTGTAGGTTTAGTAACTCCTGGTGGGACAGGGGTTTTTTGTTGAATTTATCTCTAGTTTTTAGCCCAAATTGTGCTTTTTGTGTGTAATTAAATGGATTTGTCCTTACACAAGTGCAGTGAGGTCACAGCTGTGCTAAAAGCAGCTGTACCTCACTGCAGTATTCATTGTTCCTGCCTCACAATGAATTCTTGCTCAAGCCAGTCCTAAAAATGATCCCATTTAATTAAAATCAGAATATTTCAGTTAAGGAAACAACTATTTATTAAAGAAATTTGGCCAGGGAGTAAAAGTTGGGGCAAAGATCTTGTGCTGTATCAAGAATTTCCTGCTAAATCATAAAAGTTTTAAGACCAGAATGCCTTGAAAGAGTAAATAGTGCATTTTTTTTTCTTTCCAAAAAAGTCTTCATAAATGAAAAAAGCTCCCTGAAGTTAAAAGAGGCTGAAGTTCCTGGTCTGTGGTGTAAAACCCAATTCCTCCAAGGCCCTGGAAGCAGTCAGGAGAGCTGGTGAGGGATGTTTGGTGTCACCTTGGAGGCAGGATCGAGCTTTAGGGGTGAATACTGGGGGGCAGTTCCCACTTACACACACAGCCTTGCATCCTAGGGATGAAAAAAATTCCTTGGGCAGGCAGGGAAAGGATTCCAAGGGGGCTGGAGGAGAGAAGCTGCAGAGGGTGGGGACCCCCAAGGTGCCCACAGGAGCTCTCTGGACACCCTTGCACCTCCTGGGCTCATCCATAAAGTGTGAGCCCAGCCTGCTGTCCAGTTTTTGTGGGGTTCCAGTCCCCCTGCATGGAATAAAAGCTCTGGAAACGGCCCCAGCTGTTGTCTGCCTGCTGTGTTTGGTTTTGGCCAGATGAATTGAAATGCAGGCTGTGCTGGGGATGCTGAGGGCATGGCCAGGGAAGCGGCTGAGGCAGAGGAGTGGGGTTTGCTGCTCCACGCTGCCCAGGCAGGCGCTGGAGCAGAACTGAAAGGATGCTCCATGGGATCAAACTGTCCATTCCCTCCTGCCCTTTAACAGGAAAAACTGTCTTTCCTGTCTTGTGGAGAAGGCCAGGCTCAGGTCTTTCTTGAAATGCTTTTTGTAATGAATTGTTTCGGTAGCCACAATTTAGTCTCTGTAACACCTTGTGAATGCTGGGGATGGGTAGGAAGGGGCTGGGGCAGGAACTGCTCAGTAATAGAGGTTTAATGTTGACCATACATGTTTTAAACTAAGGAAAATCCTTATTGCAGGCAATGCACCACAGGGAAAAAAGAGGAGAAGGGAAAAGGAGGAAGAAGGGTCAGGTACCTGTTGATTCAGAGCATGATGGAAGGGGAGGATTAATTCCTTCGGTTCTGCTGTCAGCTGGGTTTGAAATGCTGGATAATGCACATTGGAATAAGTCATTATCTCATTTTAATGTTGCTGATTCATAGAATTAAAGAATGGGTTAGGTTGGAAGGGATATTGAAGATCAACATTTTCCACCCCCTGCCATGAGCAGGGACACCTTCCATTATCCCAGGCTACTTCAAGCCCCAATGTCCAACCTGGCCTTGGGCACTGCCAGGGATCCAGGGGCAGCCACAGCTTCTCTGGGCACCCTGTGCCAGGGCCTGCCCACCCTGCCAGGGAACAATTCCTTTCTCACATCCAATCCAAGCCCACCCTCTTTGCACAGAGTTGTTCCTTGGCACAGTGGAGGGACGATCCCAGTGTGACTCCATGGGATGGGCTGTATTGTCACATATTCTGCAGGATCTGCAGTTTGACACAGAATCATTTACCTCAGGCAGGCCACAGGCAGTGACTTCGCTCCCACACTGCATCTGTGGGGTCTCAGGTTGGGTGGGTTCAACCCCTGCCAGGAGGGGGCAGCCAGGGCGGGTCGGGCTCTGCTGCCAGGGAACAGGGACAGGACAAGGGGAAAGGGCCTCAAGCTGGGCCAGGGGAGGCTCAGCTTGGACAGCAGCAGGAATTTCTCCATGGAAAGGCTGCTCAGGCCTTGGCAGGGGCTGCCCAGGGAGCTTTGGAGTCCCCATGGCTGGAGGTGTCCAAGGAAGGGCTGGAGGTGGCACTCAGTGCTCTGGGCTGGGGACAAGGTGGGCATTGGGCACAGCTGGGACTCCATGGGCTGGGAGGGCTTTTCCAGCCTCAGGGATCCTGGGATTCTGTGGGGCAATTCTGGGCTGTGCAGGAATGCTGGAGTTGTCACCTGCAGTGGGAAGGAGGTGACTGCAGGGACCAGGGGGTGCAGCACTGGATGCCCTGGGCAATAAGACCTGGATCCCTGAGGATTTTGCAGTGTTTGATCTGCTTTTCCAGTTTTGTTTCTTTTTTCTTTCTTTCACCTCAGAGTTTGCTTGGTGAGATAAACTTAAATTTGCTGGCAGGATTGCTGTGCTCTGTGAGATGATGCCTTTACATTTCCAAGGAGAACAAACCCACAAATGTCCCTTTTTCCCCCTTTTTGACTCTGTCAATGAGGAAAAACACCCTCAGAGGCCCACTTGTGATCTCCAGAGGCACAAGGCCTGGTTTTGATTTAGGTTGCTGCCTTCTACTTTTAGATTTTTTTATTATTTTTTTTAAAGATGAGTGCTGCCTTTTTGGAGTTTTTTGTTGTTGTTGTGTGTGTTTTTTTTTTTTTTTTTTTTTTTGCCATCAGTTATTCATTCTCCCCACAATGAGAATCACATTTTACTTTTCAGCACCTGCAGAGTGTGATCTCGGGTACAGATGGATTGACAGGGTGGGATCACTGGTAAACCACGTGTTCTGTGATTTTATCCTGAATGCAAACAGGCCCAAAATCCAACCCTCTGTCACCACAGTGATGCTTCAGAGCCTCCAGGGCTGGTTCCATCCCACATTCTCCCTGTTCAAGGAAAGAAAACTCCTCTTGTCAGGAATTTTGCATCAAGGCAAGCTCAATCCTGGCTCATGGCCCAGGAGGAGGACGGTGGAATTCTGAGCTCCAGAGCAAGCCAGGCTGTGACAGGACTTCAGATGGTGTTTTCTGATGCTCCAGCTCTTCACAGCTCAGTGCAGAACATTAGGCAAAACTGGAGATTTATTGAGGTGTTAGGGTTTGTTTGCAGTCATTCACCCTTCCCGAATTATCATTTGGGATTGAAATATTGATGGCTGTGCCTAGCAAGAGGATAGTTTTGTGTTGCTTACTAAAATGTAGATAAGAGTGGAGTGATGGGAGGGTTTGGAGTGAAAGACTGAACCTTTTGACTGCCAGTATTAAAGTAGATGCAATTATTAAATATTTTGATCACATTATAGAGTGACTTGAAATCCAGGGCTCTGAGAGGTGGTGTGATCCCCGAGTCAGGATCTGCAGCTGCACCCTGCATGGCTTCCTTGAGGTTTCCCTCAGAAGGGAAAGGAGGCAGCCCAAAATAGCGGGGCAAGACTTGTTTGGGTGTTGTTTTGCAGATTTTGGTGAGAATCTCTGGAGCTGCAACCTGTCAGCTCTAGAAAATGCCCAGGGCAGTTGTTCACTCACTTGCTGTGGCAGAGGAGAGAGGGACAGCCATGCTTGGTATTTAAGTATTAAAAATGATGAATTGTGGGAAATTGTAAAGGATGAGACATCTGGAGGTGGAATACAACAGGCCTTACTCCCTAATTTATAAACCAGTCCTGGAACTGCTGGGAAATATCGAGTGGTTTGATGTTCATCCCTGTCCCTCTCCTTTATGGCCACCCATGTCCCCAGATTGTCATGCTCCCCTCGTGCCCCCCACACAGTGTCCCTCAGGGTGTCACCAGGGTGCCTCAAATGTTTAAGGACCTTCAGCTCCTTCTCAGTGACCAGCATTGGGTTGTGAATCATTCATCAATGGATTGGAAATCAAGGCAAAAGCATAGGGACAGATTTAAGACTTACTGCACCCGACTCTCAGCCTCAGCAAGGGGTGCTCACCTTAAGCAAGGTCAATGTGATTTGGAGATCCACGTCTGTTCCTTAACCTTCTTTTTGAAGTTTCCCCTGACCCATTAAACTCTCCTTCCTTTGGGCTCCAGAGGTGTTTTGGGAGCCCTTGGACAGTGTGCAGCCATTTGATAATCACAGAGATTTCAGAGCTCGGCCCCGTGCCTGACACTTCTCATAAAAAGCCATTTATCCTCCTGTCCAGCCTGTTACCACCCAGACAGTGCCTATTCTTGGGTCCATTTTCATGCTTAGATAACAGATAAATCCCTCCCAAAGCAGCTGACAGTCCTCTTTCCTCGATGGATAAGGATTTCAGCAATGCCAGAAGCCTGCTTGGAAATATTTTGCTTTTTTGATCAGGCCAAGTGAGGAACTCTTCAGACAGGGGCAGAAGTGCAGCTGGAGGCTTCCAAATTCTGTTTCCTTTTGCCTGGCTCATAATCACATCAGCTCCTGTGTGATAAGAGGATTATTGTCTTTTTCATTAGGATTATTTTTCAAATGAGGGAGGAACCTGAACGTTCCTTGACAGGTTGGAGGCTGAAGTTTAGTTTCTCTCTTGTGTTCTTCCATCTCTTCTAAGAAGAAATGCCTGGATTTCACTGCAACGTGCTGGATTGCATCTTCTTAGCCATGGAAGTCCATGTTCCTATGGGAATGTTGAGTCTGCCAGGGTCAGAGATGCCTTTGGGTGCTGTTTGCTGGGATTTCTTCTCCTTGCAAAACTCTTCATTTTCTTGGTTTTATAACAGAAAACCAGCTGAGATCTCTGGTGTAATATTTTAGAGAATTCCAAAGGCAACTGTGCTAAAATAAGTTAAAATCCATGGAATGTTAGGGAGAGAATGTCATGAAAAAAAAGGCCTTTTTCTGCACAGCTGGCAGGAAAGTTTGAGCACAGCCTAATTACGAGGAGGATGTCTGAGGCTTCATGTTTGAAAACTCCATCTCCAAACTGCCTTTGGAGCCTAATGAAAACTCTGGAGTCTGCCTGCAAATCCACAATGCCAAGCAAAGCCTTCCAGAGGAGCATTAATTTGATGGAAAACGCAGCTTTGGGGCTGAATAAATCGTTGACAGAATGCTTTAGAAATGAGAAATTTCATCTCTCTGGGTGCTGTGTTCCTGGAAGGATGAAGAGGCTCTGAGGAAGAGGGCAGAGCAGGGAGTGGTGTTAGTTTGGGGTCAGACAGGGTGGGAACACTGAAGCTGAGGATGGATGGGATGGATGGTGAAATGGGCTGGAATTTGGCAGGGCTGGAGAGGGATAATTAACAGCTTTGATGTTTAACTGGTGCCAGGGAAAAGCAGAGGGTGCTGGGGTTGGTGTGAAGCAGATGCTCCACATCTCCTATCACGCTGCTCGAGGCCACTCCTCGAGGGCTCTGTCCAGTTCTGAGCCCCCCCAGCTCCCTCCTGGGGCTCCAGCCCCTTCCCCAGCTCCATTCCCTTCCCTGGACATGCTCCAGCCCTTTGTCATGAGGAGCCCAAAATTAAACTTCCAAGGGATGCAGTTGAGGACCTCACAGTGCCAGCAGGGCCCATAGTGAATGTTTAATGTTTGATGAGTTTCTCAGCTGTCCCTTCTAGCTGGTCCCTGAGTTCCTGCCCATGATTACAGCATTCCCAAAGTCTCCAAGCCTCAGGTAGAAAACCTCAGAAGCCCTTGAGATTGAAACATCCTGGCAGGAATTGCAGTCTCCATAAATACTTAGCATTAACTCAAAGTCCTCCTATTTTCATGAAGGATTCACTGAAGTTTCAATTTGCTGTGAGGCTCTTTAGGATTTCCTAAGTGGGTTTTTAGTGCAAAGACCCAGCGTTTTGCACACCCAGAACTTCAGCCTTGTTGTGAACAGCCACGGCTGCTTTCTCCTGGCACCAGTTCCTAGAGAGTTCTGTGGTGGTGACTAAAAACAACCTTTGGGCTCTGTTAGAAAGGGGGATTTAGGAGCACAGCTCTGAAATGAATTCCCTGGCCCAAAACACGGGTGGAAGTTCAATTGCTATGGCTGGGCAAGAAAGGAAAACTTGGGATAACTGGAATTGTGCCCACAGAGCACAACAGAGCGCTTGGGTGGCCCCAATTCTTTTAAGAAAGAAGTGGCCATGGGATAAGAAAAATATCAGCAACTCCTTCACTGGCCATGGCCACCTTCCTGTCATGGGCTCAGTAAAAAACACCATGGCAAAAGCCAAGGAAAGGTGTTAGTCCTCCACAAGGTCTAATTGATGTTAATTGGCTGGAGATCAGAAACCTCCAGTGCAGATTTGATGCTGTCAGTTCCATGGACTTAGATTAGGAAGAGGTGGTGTTTTCTCCCTGCTGGAAAAGGCTGGCTGGGAATTCTGGAGAGAAGCACAGTGAATAACCCAACCCAGCAATGTGGTTTGTAATCCAGCACTCATATCCAAGGCTGCAGCCTTCATCCCATCTTTCCTTAAGGATGGCTGACAGTTGCCCAGCTAACCCAGCTGTGGGTGAGCACCAGACTGATGGAAAAATGGAAATTGATGCACCACTTGTCACTGAAATCTCTTTAGTTTTTATTTGATTATGACAAAGCGTCGCAGAAAATGTATTTCAACAAGAACAAGGATTGCATCAGGAGTCTGATGAGCTGTCACTTCAGTTAACTCCTAACAAACACAGAGCCCTTGAAACGTGTGTTGGGATGAGGATGGTGTGATCCTGTTGTGCTGATTGGAATCCTCTGGGGAGGGAGACGTGGCCAAGCCTCTGTTTGTCCAGGCAAAACCAAAACAGCACAGGCTGGCTCTGAGGAGCTTTGAAATAAAGGGAATTATTGCCCCCCACCTGCAGAGGGAGTGTAAAACGCATTAATTCATCCAGATCCTTCTGACAGAGGGATTTTGATGTCTGGCAGGGATCTGGGTGAAACAGTTGCTGAGTGCAGCCAAATCACGTCCCATATTACAAACCAAAAAATAACCAAACCAAAAGCAAGAGAAAAAATAGGGACAACCTTTGGATCCACCTTGTTACAGCGCGGGATTCGTGAGCACATCTGCACTGTGAAGTGTGTGAGAGTCTCAAGGCCAAACTAGGTAAAGATCTGGGCACAATTCCAAACTAAAAGCTCATTAACTCCTGCCAGCCCTGCGTTGGCTTGACCTCTGGGATGTGCTTGAGGACACCCCTGGGCGCTCCTTGGCAGGGAATTGGGAGCTAATTTTGGCCTTGGCATTACGAAATGATGCTGCTGGAGATGAAGCCCTGGCACAGGAAGGGCTGCTGCTTGGCTGTTCGGGGGCAATGAGAGGTGTGAGGGAAATATTGTGGCAATATTTCCTTACATTCGTGGGATAACAGCCATGATTCACGAGGAAACGGGGTAGTTCCTGTATTTAGGTTGTATTTAGGTTGTATTTAGGTTGGATCTCTGCAGAATGTGCAGGCTGGAGGATGTGTAAATGTGGGATTAGTGCAGTGGGTTGGTGTCTATACAATTTATATCCTGTGTGTTGCTGTATCAGAATTATTTGTTTCGCATGCCGGCAGCTCGGTGAGCTCATCAATCTGGCAGATAAAGCAAGAAATTTGGCTTAAACAAGTATTTTAAGTTATTCCTAAGGTGGTTTAGGGAGTTTTCCCTCTTTCTTTGCTCAGAGGGGCAGGTTCTTGCCTCTTTTTTTTCTGGAGAAAACCTCTACAACCATCTGTAATTACTGGTAGAGCAAATCAGATCATTCCTGATTGAGTTTTTTCCCTCTCAGAGTTTAATTATCACTGCTTGTAGTGATCTGCTCCCTCTTCATCTCACTGGGCTTATCTCTGTGCGGTGTTGGAGTTGCACCCAGCTGGGTGAGAGCAGTGAGGACTTGGTGAATTTGGTTTTAGAGGCCAGTGGATGGTGGTGGCTCCTCCAGCTTGTCCTCCTCCCTGGCCAGCTTTTGTATCCCTCTGTGATTCACATAATTCCCAATATTCCACCTGTCCTCTGGAATTTGAGACAAGGTGAGCAATAATTGAAGGTGATGGGGTTTATTCTCCTCCTTAAATAACCCAGGGCATGAAATTGGACTTGGATTTAAAAAGGCAAAAACACCCCAGTCTACAATTTGTTCTGGCATGAAGCAGCAGCCTTTGCCAGGAAGGAACTCCACAGGGAATGACGTACAGATGGGATTTACATCTGTTTCATCCAAAAACTGTGGTTTCCGAACCAAAACTGACCCATATTTTAATTAAAACTCATCAAGAGTCGGTCAGGAAAACCTCCTAGGAATATTTGTTTCAATATTTATTACAACACAGTCGTGCAGTTCTGGCCATTCCAAAACTACTCTTGGATGCTCCCACAGTTTGCCAGGTGGATTGGGCAATTTCTTGTTTCTTCTTGTTTGAAGATTAGGAATGATTCTGTGTGTTCACATCTCCTGTCATCTCTCCTGAGTGAAGTACACATCCTTTACCTGGTAATTGTTGTGGTTTGTCTCAGCAGAGCCCAGGAAAGATGAAGCCCAAAGCCTTTAATACGATTACAGAGAGCTGGTTAGATGTGCATCTCATTATGTGGGGTGTCTGGAGGCCTGGCAGGCTGCCTTCCCCACACAAGCAGTGCTTTCCCCTCCTGAAGGTATAGAAATATTGATCCAAAGATAGGCAATAATTAACACAAAAGAAGATGTTACAGAAAGTAGCCCCTGGCATTGTCAATAGCAGATCTTGTTCAGCAGCTGCTGTTGAGCATGAAATCCCTGCTGAATAAAATGAACAGATTCGATCACTAAATGCCCAAAGATTATAAATCTGGTAAATTGATTATTTACTCTTTTGTGCCCCTAACTCACAGTGACTCATTGTGTCACAGAAAATTCTCAGTGATGGGATCCGTGGTGCCCGGGGCAGGAGTTTGGTTCGGGAGCTGAGCAGGACAAGGGAAAGGCTTTTAATCATTGGCATTTCCTCCTTTATTGAATGGGAAGGGTTAAATTCTTGTTGATTAGAGGAAACCAGAGACTGTGACTCCTCTTTGGGAGCTTCCAGCTGAACTCAAACTGGGCTGGAGTGCAGAAACCTTCACCAAAGTGGAGAGGAGTGGAGCTCTGCTCTTTTTTTCCATCAGTTTTGAGCCAAAAATCAGGGACTCACATCTGAGGGTTCAAGATCAAGTTCCTTTCTCACTCTTGAGCTGCCCTGAACCTGCTGCTCAGGGTGGAATGGCTGGAATCCCTGGAAATGCCCAAGGCCAGGTTGGACAATGGGGCTTGGAGCAGCCTGGGACAGTGGGAGGTGTCCCTGCCCATGGCAGGGGGTGGCACTGGATGGGCTTTAGGGTCCCTCCCAACCCAAACCATTCCATGGATTTCTGATTCCATGGCCAGGGCTGGACCCCAGGACTGTGGTAAC
The DNA here is from genome assembly GCA_013400775.1 of Chaetops frenatus. Lineage (NCBI taxonomy): Eukaryota > Metazoa > Chordata > Aves > Passeriformes > Picathartidae > Chaetops > Chaetops frenatus. Next base: position 109,248 of record VZTR01013755.1, on the reverse strand, counting down.
CAAAGTCAATCAATTCTGAGGTGGGAAAAGGAGGAATATTTCCCTCCTATGAAAAATTAATCTGTGTGAGCAAAAGATGGATTTTAATTTCTGCATCTGGACTCAATTTGGAGAAGCCTCCTGGGAATCTGGAGAGGAGTTAATGACTCACAATGTGCTTAATTACCTGAAAAGTTACTTTGTGCTGAGCAGACTGAAAATAAGAGTTGAGCAGAGCGCAATGAAAGACAAAAATGAAAGAGGAGGGAAAAAGCTCTGTGGTACCACAGGTGTCAATGACAAGTTCAGAAAAAAGGTGGATTTGTATAGAATCATGGAATCCCAGAATGAATTTAGTTGGAAGGGACCTCAAAGCCCATCCAGTGCCACCCCCTGCCATGGGCAGGGACACCTCCCACTGTCCCAGGCTGCTCCAAGCCCCAGTGTCCAACCTGGCCTTGGGCACTGCCAGGGATCCAGGGGCAGCCACAGCTTCTCTGGGCACCCTGTGCCAGGGCCTGCCCACCCTGCCAGGGAACAATTCCTTCCCAATATCCCATCTAGCCTGGCCCCCAGATGCCTTTAGAAGGTAAAGGACAAGGGCAGCAGCTCCCTTGGGCCGGGTTTTCCAAGGACACCTGTGCATGGAGAAGTCAGGGATGAGTTTCTGGGCCATGAATAAGTGTAGAAGTTGTGCCTTGAGTTGAAAGAGATTTAAAATGCTCATGGTTTCCTCTCTGGCATAAATGCTCATCAAAAAAGGAGTGGATAATGTGGCTGCCTGGGTAGGATCACAAACATGGAATGGTGGTTTTGGTTTGTTTTTATTTCAGGGAATTAATTCTGCTTTCACACAGGAGCCACGCTGTTTTTAATGCTGGTACAAATCCTATTTTTGAAGCAAGCCTTAGTCATGCTACTAATGGGAGCATTTTCTCTACAGCACCTTTAAAAGTTCACTAAATGGTGCTATTTGTGCTCTGATATCTTAATGTTTTTATGTCCAGGCAGAGACCAGTCTGGTTTTCCTGCATCAAGTCCATTTGCACATCATAATGATCATTTTATGCATTTGTCCTCTCCTTGCATGGGATGAATTTTTAATGTGCAGGCAGAGGGTGACATTTTTATTGCCTTTACGGGCATCAGGAATGCATTTTAAATTCAATTAAGTACTGTCTCTGGAAATACCACACAAGTGACTTGCCAATAAATACATCTTGTGGATTACGGGAAACTAACAGGGACAGTAATCACTGGAGTGACTTCACTGGGCCAATTTTTGTGACTGCAAAAAGTACAAGTTAATGCATATTAGGAGGAATAATTCAAGCTTCATATAGACACTGATAAAGCAGCGTAATTATTTCTGGGAGGAGAGGAAAAGAATTTCTGCAGCTCAATGGAGACAAACTCACCGGGTACCCCAGCAGCTCACAATGCAATTAGAAATTGGTCTTTTGAAGGGTAGGAGAAGTCAGAAAAGGACATTTCATGCACTGAACACGAGCTCAAAGAACTCAAAGGATTTTTGCTCTTGAATTGAGCTGGAGTTGAAGACAAATCAGGCTTAGGCTGAAGTGTCCTCAGAGGGATGGTAAAAAATCCTGAAGTTGTTAATAATTGAGCAGATTCCAGCTGACCTGCCGTGAATCACTGCTCTGTTAAGCTGCTGACAAGGAGGGGGAGCAGAACCAGCTGGCCAGAGCACACCAGGAATCAATCAGAATCTGCCTTAACAAGAAAATCCAAACCGCTGGAAAACCGGGAAGATAAAATTCAAAGCAAATTGGGATCTGCAAGTTCAGGCACCCACGTCCATAGGCACGGGATTTGTAATGCTCTGTAGGGAGATAAACGGTGGTATGGAAAAGAAAACAGTGTCACTTGAAACAAGTAATTGAAGTGTAAATCTTTATCCAGAGGAGGTAAATGCAGGAGGAATCAGCATTGGCTTCCAGGGCATGGAATAACGGAGTGGTTCATGTTTGCAGGGATTATCTGCTCCAAACCCTCCTTTAAAACAGCTGAGCTTGAGCTGATCCCACCACGGCAGAGAAATCTGGAGGGAGCAGATGCCCTGTCCAGCACAGCCTCTACTCCTCTGCAGCTGTAGGATGGGAGATGCTCAGCAGCTCCTGGATCCTCTGAGGAAACCAGGATTGCAATCCATGGATTTTCCTGTCCCGGCTGATGGGATTTACCCTTCCACACAACACCAGGAGCACCTTCTGTTCCCATGTTTTAATTTCCAGGTTAAACTGATGTTTCAGTAAATCCCAATCCTTCACAAAGTGTTCCCAGCACTGTCTCCATGAGGTTCTGATCTAAGGGACAATGGATAGATAGGGACAATGTCCCTGAGCCTCTGAGCTCCACTACAGCCCCCACTGAATTTTGAGTGGAGAAAGGAAAAAAAAGCACCTCTTGATAAGAAAATATCCAGCCTTTTGTCCTTGGCCCCATCATGGACAGAGCTCTGCCCCACATGGTGCTGTTCCAGTCCTGTCCTTATTGCTGGAAATGGGGGAATGAGACAAAAAACTCAGATTCTGGGATTTCTACATAGACTGGACTTTGCCTTCGTTCACCTGTGGATGATCTTTGCCATCTGATCTTCTTCCCCCGTGGGTAATAACTGCTCTGAATCCATACTAAGTGGCAAATGTGTTATTCCAATGGCACTTAATGGGATTTTCGGGGGGATGTTATTGGGAACAACCTGGCTGCTGTGTTTTAAATCAATCCTTGTGTGCCCACCCTGGTGCTGCTGCCCTGATCTCCGTGCCTGGCCCAAAACTGAGCCGTTGAACACGTATGGGCCATTAAAGGGAATTTTGTTAGACATTAATCACCCCAGAGGAGTAAACTAAGTCGTCTGCAAATGTGTGGAAGGAACATCAATAAATCAGGAATGACAGGGAACTAGGAATGGATTTATGGAGCTGCTTTCAACACCTGTTGCTGGCTCCTTTTAACAGTATTTTGATATCTGTCAATGAGTCAGATTTTAATCTGAAGTGTTTCCTTCTAAACACATTGAATGGTGGTTTTAATCAGCATGAAATGTGGCCTTGCATAAATCAATGTACAGAAAATAAAATCTGCCAGCCAGCCATAATCATATAATGATGACCTTCTTGCAATGAAAAAATGAAATAAAATAAAGCTGACTGACATAAATTATATTTTAAAATCATTTTTGATTGGGTGGTGGAGCCACTGTTGGATGAGGACAGGCTCTGGAATAGCCAGGCTCCTGGATGCTGCTCTGGGAAATGTGGCAGGGCAGGGTATCCTGGATTACAGGGCTCAGGGCAAAAACTCAGCACTGAAACTGGGTTCATTCCTTTTGGATCCATCTTCCCTATCTTTTTGCCTACTCGGACCTCCTCATGGGCTAATTTGGGGTCAGGTTTCCCTTCTGTTTTTTTTCATGTCTGCCACAGAAATCGTGGAATTCTGTCCTGCCTTTTATTATTTCTCCATCTAAATACCAACCAGGGAGCCCACAGATATTCCCAGCCACTCCAGTTTCAGGACTTTCTTCATCACTTTTGGAAAAGGAAAAGAGGAAAAGGTTGGAGGTTCAACCACAGGCTGAGGGAATGACGGTGGAGTTCCCTTCCTGGGATACACAGGCATCCCTGTCACGTGTTGGCCTTTTGTCATCTGTTAAACAGCAATTAATTAAACAAATTGGTGGGATTTAGTGAGGCTTTCACATTGCAGAGGAGAAAATAATGGAAAAGAGGAAATGCTGGAGAGAGCAAAATGAAACATCTGTTGGGATTCAAGCGGGGATGGATCCAATGCGTGTTGGATCCAAAGCAGAATTCCCCAGGAATTTCCTGTCCAATGGCAGGAGAGGGACTGTTCCATGGATCAACTGACCCATGGCCAGCTGGTCTCGCTGGTGACCACTGACCAGAAGGTTCCTCCCCTTTTGCAAACTGCTTTGGACCTGGAATGTTGCACTTTCCCCTCATGGATCATCTGAACCCGAAGATGCTCCAGCTGGAAGCTTGGGTGTCACGCTCCCAACACGACTGGGATGAGCCTGGGTCTAGGATCAAGAATCAAGGGACTGGATTTGGGATCACCAGCCCCAGATGGGCTGTGCTGGGAGAGGAAGCCAGGACTGGGATGAGCCTGGGTGTAGGATCAAGATTTGGGATCACCAGCCCCCAGACAGGCTGTGCTGGGAGATAAAGCTAGGACTGGGATGAGCCTGGGTGTAGGATCAAGATTTGGGATCAGTTTTGGGATCACCAGTCCCAGATGAGTTGTGCTGGGAGAGGAAGCCAGGACTGAGATGAGCCAGTAGGATCAAGTATTGGGGGCTGGATTTGGGCTCACCAGCCTGGGGGAGGAAGCTGAGAGGGTTTGACAGCAGAAGAACAGAATTGTATGGAATTATTGCAATTGGCTTCCCAGCACAGAGGGTTTTTTTGTTTATTTTGGGTTTTTTATTGCCCATTATGCTGCTTGCCTGTCTCTAATATTCCCAAGATTATGTTTTGGTAAACAATTGGATTTTTGAGCCGTGTGTGGAATCTGTCAGGCTTTATTTGATTATTTCTCCAATACAGCCCAGGCCCCTTGAAAATCCTCAACCCTTAATTCATTTCTAGCCGTGGAGGCTTTGCTGTGCATAGAAAATTTTGGACTCCAAGATGTAAAGGAAGAATCAACAGTGTTGTAAACTCTGGAATTAAATCATGCTTCTCCTTTCTTTAATTCAGTAAAGGAGTCAGGCTTATCCTGGAGAAAGGGATGTCCCAGCTATGGCTTTAGAGGCACTTTAAAGGTATCTGGCATTCTGTGCAGGTAATAAATCATGAGGAAGGGGGGTTTGCCCATTCATGGGTTGGGATCACAGAACTGGACTGGTTGGGATGTCCTGGGGATCTTACTGCGGATCCCTGGGGTTGGCACAGCACTCCTTGTTTCTGGGAAGGTCTCAAACGCCTCTGAGGTGGATTTTTATGGGGCCGATCCCAAGATTTCATCCCAATATGGTTGTGCTGGGTTTTCACCATGAAAGGAACAAAATTCGTTGGACTTTGGTACCATCTTTGTGGCTTATTTCTGTGGGGGTGTCTAGGTAATTCTTGAGAGCCTGTTCTCATGGGTGATCTCAGATGTGATCCTCTGGTGATCATTCAGAAGGGATTTTCTTTGGAGTTTCCCTTCATAAATCACCTCAGATGTATCAGCCAGAGTGAGGAGCTCAAGGTTGCTCCCCAACCCAGTTCTGCTGCTTTTTGCTGTGTCTAGGATTCGGTGACGCTGCCAACCACAGGGTCACCCCTGCGAACTCCTGACCTAGGGCAGGATATCCATGTTTTTAAACCCTTCTTATAGTAGCTAACAACAAAAAAATGTAGATACCTAGGTGTTTTAATGCTTTGTGAGTTGTGGAAAATCACTCAACACCTGCGTCGGGGAGCAATTTAAAAAAAAAAACAACTTAAATATTACACAGGATCCCAGGATGGCTGAGGCTGAAGGGGGCCCAGTGGGTGCCTGGTGGCAGCTCCCTGCTCCAGCAGGGCCATCCCAGAGCACAGGGCACAGCATTGTGTGCACCCAGCTCTGCAACAGCCCCAGGGAGGAGAGCCCCCAGGCTCTCTGGACAATCTGCTCAGGGCTGGGCAGTGGCCAGGGCAGAAGTTGTGCCTCCTGTGCAGGGGCAATTGCTGGGCTCAGGCCCTGCCCGTGGCTCTGGTGCCATTGCTGGGCCCCCGCAGCAGAGCCTGGGCCCTGCTGGGAGCCCTCCCTGCAGCCAGGGACAGCCAGGCCTGAGGGCCCCTCTCAGCTGGGGCTCCTCTCCAGGCTGAGCAGCCCCAGCTCCCTCAGCCTTTCCTGGGCACCGAGATGCTCCAGGCCCTTCCTCAGCTGCGCAGCCTCCGCTGGCCCCGCTCCAGGAGCTGCCTGGCCCTTTCAGGTCCCTTTGCTTTGGAGAATGTGAAAAGCTGGTGATTCAGAGGACGTTAAAAACATTTACAACTTATCTTTCTGTTGTATACATGTAATTCTGGAGGCAGAAAATGATGGTGATCTCTGTGATACGTTCATTTAATGGGGGTGGTTAAAAGGAGGATGCAGCGCTCTGGCAGCAAACAGGGCTGTGCTTGGAAACGGTGTCAGTGGCTCCGTGAAAAAGAGATGATTATGACAATTTGCTGTCAAGTGAAGCAGAGATCTCTTAGACACAAGACTGCTGCCTTCAGTTGGTCTTGGAGATGATGTAAATACCCAATTTGGAGGAAAGAGAGACAACAGACCGTGCATGCAAATGCCACTTGTCCCTTGTTTACACTCACTGTGATTTTGAAGCATTGACCAGTGTGAAGGATCTCTTCTAGGCACATCATGAGAATCAGTGCCAAAAATCTTTTGTCTTCTACCTTGTGTGAGGTAACAGTCCTTGTTGGTATTATTCTGGTGCCTCAGGGTTGCAAGGCCAGGTTGGACAGGGCTCGGAGCAAGCTGGGATAGTGGAAGGTGTCCCTGCCCATGGCAGGGGTGGGACTGGATGAGCTGCAAGGTCCAGCCCAACCCAAACCATCCAGGGGTTCTGTGGTTCAATTAAGAAGCAGAAATTTGGCTTGGTGCACCCACTCTGAGTCTGTCCAGAGATTGAAGGGTGAGGGTTCATTTCCCATGAAACACCCAGAGAAAGGGGAAAAAAATGCAGGAGAGAAACTCCTTGACAGTAAACTCTTTTGAAGAGGTAATTACAGTGCAAGGCAAAGACAATTTAATTTCAGCTGTATTGCGAATGCAGGATCATAAAAATCACTGTTCAGGGCTGTGAGGTCTTGCATGACAGCTTTAATTTTAATCACCAGTGTATTTGTATCAAACACAGCATGGCCAGATGAACCAGGGCAGTGATTCTCCCTCTGGGCTGGCCCTGCTGAGGGACCTCCAGGGCTGTGTCCAGTTCTGGGCCCCTCTGGCCAGAGAGCCCTGGAGGGGCTGGAGCGTGTCCAGGGCAGGGAACGGAGCTGGGGAAGGGGCTGGAGCCCCAGGAGAGGCTGAGGGAGCTGGGAAAGGGGCTCAGGCTGGAGAAAAGGAGGCTCAGGGGGGACCTTGTGGCTCTGCACAAGTCCCTGCCAGGAGGGGGCAGCCAGGGCGGGTCGGGCTCTGCTGCCAGGGAACAGGGACAGGACAAGGGGAAAGGGCCTCAAGCTGGGCCAGGGGAGGCTCAGCTTGGACAGCAGCAGGAATTTCTCCATGGAAAGGCTGCTCAGGCCTTGGCAGGGGCTGCCCAGGGAGCTTTGGAGTCCCCATGGCTGGAGGTGTCCAGGGAAGGGCTGGAGGTGGCACTCAGTGCTCTGGGCTGGGGACAAGGTGGGCATTGGGCACAGCTGGGACTCCATGGGCTGGGAGGGCTTTTCCAGCCTCAGGGATCCTGGGATTCTGTGATACAACGGTGTTGGAAAAGCTGGGTGAGATGGAAGGCAGGAAAGCTCTGCTTTGGGACTGCAGGTAGAATTTGATTTGCAAATATGAAGAAATGCCACCTGCTAGATCCAAAATCATTCCATAACATCCTCCAAGGATTCCAGCAGGTGCAGGTTCCCTCTGTAAGGTGGCTTAGGAGCAGCAGAGTGAAGGCTGTGCCTGGAGATGAGCAACCAGAACTGTACCCGCCCAAACTTCACTGCTGTTCCCAGAGTGGCTGCTGCTGCTGCTGCTCATCCTTTGTAGCTCTCAGGGAGCAATTGTCCTTTCCAAGATGAATCATCCTGAGTGAATTCATGTGCAGTGGGAGGAGGGGGTTCACATACCTGCTAATTACTCTCCCTCCCTCTCAAGCTGACAGCAACAATTGAACTTTTCTTTCAAATCAGTCCCATCTCCCCAGGGACTGCCGAAGGAGATGCAGTAGGAGGGCTCTCTGTGATAATGAACCCCTGTCAGGGAGAGGCAGGGATTGACAGGAGATAGGCTAAATACTCCTCCAGAGTTCCTGATCTGCCTCTTGAACACAAACAGAGCCTGGGCCAAAAGAGGGTCCCTGGAAGTGCTCAAAAACCACCCAGGTATGGTGGGAAGGGACATGGGTGAGTGGTGGACATGGCAGTGTTGGACTGTGCTCTTGGAGGTCTTTCCAAACTTGTGGATTCGGATCCTTTTGAGATCATTTCACATTCCCCTCAGGGAAAGTGGGAGTCCTGGCCTCGGGGTGTCAGCAGATCTCTTGGCATCCTTGGTGTCCTTTCAGCACAAGAGGGGAAAATGCAATTCTTGGCACTTGCTTTACTTCACCATTTCCTTATCAGAGATAAGATCAGTTCTGCTTCTCTCCCATTTTCCTGTGAGTAGTAGGGTTTAGGATATAACCAGGTCCCTGAAAACAAATGTCCTGCAACCTCCTTTCAGGACCTTATTTCCCTGATAAGAGGTGTGAAATGAGTGGCAGAGCATTCTAACTGTGGCTGTTCCATTTTCACCCTCTGCGAAATGAGTAATTGTGAATTGTTTACTGCCTGTGTGGCTTTAGCACGGCAGACAAATCATCTGCAGCACCTGCAGAGAAATCTGTTCTCTCTTCCTGAGACTTCTCCTCCATGAGGTGCTTCCAAGGCCACCCCAAAGTGAAATTAGTGGGAATGTGAGTGGCTGTCACCCTCCCTGTCCCTTCCTTCTGGTTCTCTGATGTTCTTTGAGCTGTGTCCTGTTCTGGGCCCTCACAGCTGGAGTCCTGGAGGGGCTGGAGCATGTCCAGGGAAAGGAATGGAGCTGAGGAAGGGCTCAGCTTGGACAGCAGCAGGAATTTCTCCATGGAAAGGCTGCTCAGGCCTTGGCAGGGGCTGCCCAGGGAGCTTTGGAGTCCCCATGGCTGGAGGTGTCCAAGGAAGGGCTGGAGGTGGCACTCAGTGCTCTGGGCTGGGGACAAGGTGGGCATCGGGCACAGCTGGGACTCCATGGGAGGGCTTTTCCCACCTCAACGATTCCATGAATCCAAGCAAAGCATATGGGAAAACCACCTTGACTTAGCAATTACCTGTGTGACTGGGGAAAGACTGAGATTTTTGGAGAAATAAGTACACCTTTCCTGAAATTAATTTCTGCCACTTCCCTTGTGTGTATTATGAATGAAAATAACCATCAGCTGATCCTCCAAATAATATTTATTAATCATGACAGAAAAAAGGAATTATCTTTTGATGCAGCAGTTTGCAACACAAAAGGAATTTACCTGTGAGGGTGGGCAGGCCCTGGCACAGGGTGCCCAGAGAAGCTGTGGCTGCCCCTGGAGCCCTGGCAGTGCCCAAGGCCAGGTTGGACACTGGGGCTTGGAGCAGCCTGGGACAGTGGGAGGTGTCCCTGCCCATGGCAGGGGGGGGCACTGGATGGGCTTGAAGGTCCCTTCCCACCCCATCCACTCTGATTCCATGAAATAATGCCAGGACCATGATCCCGATGGAGCCAGCATTCCCTCCCTGACACAACTGGGAGCCCAGTGGGAGGCAGCTTGAATTGTCCAAAACACCATTTTTGGGTGATATCCCAAATCAAGCATCAGCTTGAGCTGATCAAATGTAGCCTCAGTTCTTTTGGAGCTGAGACAGAGCTGTAGGAGCATCCCAAGTGTGCTAAGGAAGGACATTTGCATTTTTCAGCCTTTGTTCCAGCTGGGTGCAAAAAGAAAAAAAAAAAAAAAAACAGTTTCAGGGAACTCAGACAGCCCTAATTTCCTTTTACTGGAGTGTTGGAGTTTGGAGCTCTGCTCGCCCAAGGCACAGAGCAGTAACAACAACTGCAATTGTGACAGTGCCAAGCAACAATAAAAGAGAGAGATTTTGTTCCAGGCTTAACCCAGGAGAAACATCTGCCACCGACCTGGATGAGCACCTTGACTGAACACCCTTTAAAAGTTTGGGAATGCATCTTGAAAGGGATTTAGAGAGTGAATGGTTGCTTTTATATCCTGGAGGCAGAGCAGAGCCAAGAGCCCTGTGAGTTGTGGTGTGTGTCACAAGATAAATGTCCTGTCGGAGCTGGCAGCTGCCACCGAGCGCCTCGGAGGCTGCAAACAACGCCTTGGGCCACGGCCAGCACTGCTTGGAAACCCTGGCTGCTTCCTCCAGGAGCCATCCCGTGGGATGGATCACAGCCTGGTTAACCGGGAGGTTGCTTCTACCTGGAAGTTGAGAGCGGCTCAACTGCATCCCCAGGGGTGGAGCCGGGACCTTTCCCACCTCCTTCGGGTTGGGCAGATCCCTGCTCCTCCATGGGGACAGGGATTCCATCCAGGGATGTTTTAGCACAGCTGCTTTCCCTTGCTGAGTTTGGCAGCTGGTGCTGGGCACGTTGAGCTCTCTGGGAAAATGTGTCACGTTTGGAGCCGGGTGGAATCGCTCCAGGCAGGGAGCAACTCCCGACGGGAAATTCTCCCTGGTCCAGGGACTGCCAGCCCTGCACCGTGTTCCGTGGCTGAACAGTGGGGAATGCAGCCAGGAAAATGTCACCTCTCCTCCTTTCCCTGCTCCCAGCCCAGGGTGTAGGGGCAGGGAGGCTGGAGAAGGTCAGGGAATGTTCCTCATCTCGTTCTCTGCAATGGCGGTTGCACTCTCCTGATAAAATCCTGTTCGTGGATGGATTAAAATCACTCAGTTTATTGCATTTTCTGTTAGAACTCAAATCCTTGGAGTTGGGGGTGTGCTTTTCCTCCTTGTGTGCTGCCTCTGAGGGGTGGCCTGGATCCTCCTGTGGATCCTGGGCTGTGCCTCTGCCAGGGGATCCTATCAAATAGGCATAAAGAATTTGGTATCCATAGCTCTTAACACCCATACCACCCTCAAGAACTGAGAGGAGCAGAGGGGCTGCAGGTGAGCAGGAGGTCAGTTCTGAACAGCTCTATTCCATGCCCAGCTGGATTCCATAACCTCATGCAGGGAGTGGGTTCAGGGCAGGTGGAGCAATTACTCCTCATTAAGTGGAATAAGAAGCAGCTGAAGCAAGTCCCTTACAAGGGCTGGGTAAAGGGAGTAGAAGGAGCCCTGTCATGCTGGGAGAGGTTGGCAAGCTGCTCTTGTTTATTCTACAATCCAATCACAATCATTAAACTGGAAAAAACTTCCGAGCTCATTAAGTCTAGCTTTTCCTGGGGAAAAGGGGAGATCGTTGTGGAAAAGGAGGAAGGAATGAAGTTCCTCACATGGGCTGCAAGTAGGGGGAAGAGTCGTGAGGTTTGACTTTTTTTGAGAATATTTAGTGACAGACACCAGAATATCTGTTTTGCCAGCTGTAGCGTTGTTATTTTCTAGGGTGGATTTTTAAAAAATCTCCATTATTGATGGGATTTAGGGAGCAGTGGGAGGAGAACTTGTTGGAGAAAGCCTGGGTTTGTTTGACCCTGCTTTGTTGGGCAGAACAGTTGTTTCTTAAAGAGCTGAAGCAACGTTTGCTGTGATTTCTTCTACCCTAAATACATCTCTGCTCAAGGGCTGAATGCTTGCCCTTCCATGGTTCCAGGTTTTTTCACACACCTGTAGAAAGGGATATACATTTTTCCTGCCTCTTGCTGTGGTGATCAAAGATTCCCTGGGGGATTTCTGCTCCCATTTGCCTCCCTCTTGTGTGTTTTCCCACTTGGAGCAATTTGCAGCTCAGCTGGTTTTTTTCAGGGCTCTCCCTGGAGAGCTGAAGCTCCATTTGCCTTTCAGGGCAAGTGCCCACCTGGAAATAATCATAGAAGCACTCCTTTTGCACACAACTCCTTCAATAATCCAGGCAGTTCTTGGAGGGAATCAACACTGTTTTATGAATCTGTTTTATTTCGTCCTGTGGAGAGGAGAATTTTTATCGACCTGGAGAATCAAGTCTTGCACTCTTCTTATCAAAGAAACACAAATATTTGGCTGCTTTGTCACTTCTGGCTGTTCAGGGGGATTCTGGCCTGCCATAAACCCCCCTAAATCTAGGGTATTAAAGGTGTAATTCCATGATGTGCTGGAGTTGGAGTTTGTTTTGTCAACAAATTGTTTTTGCTGTTATTTGCTCTGTTGCAGAGTTAACGTTTTAGGCTTTTCTCATGGTAAGATTTGGAATTTGTTAAGAACTCAGGGGCTCTTTTCCTGTTTTTTTTATGGATTTGGTCCATAATAGATGTCTTTCACTACCCTCCCTTGGATTGCACAGGCATAATTATCCATAAAATAATACCCTGTGATGGTTTGTCCCCCAATTTGGGGGTTTAAGGGTGCAACACCACTAAAATCTGACCATTTGTCCAAGGCTGTTATCTTCTCCCATCAGTTTATTCCTCATTTGCGAATGCTGGAATTGATCTAATTTCATTTTATGCTTAGGCCCAGCCATCACAGAATTCCTGTCCAGTTGTTTGCTTGCTCTTGGTATAATGTGGGCCCATGTGCTCCCAAGAATAAAAGTGCTCATCCTAAGGAAAAAAAAAAGCTGTTGTTGAGAGCATGAAAGGTGATATTTTTTCTGCATTTATCTGCCCAGGTTTGTCTTGTTATCATTAAATAGATTCAGCTGAACCTACCTTTTCTAATTAGAAGGAAGGGTAAATGATCAGAGAATGATTTAGGCTGGAAAAGACCTTTAAGGTCCAGTCCAGTGGTTCCCTTAGTACTGCCAAACCCCACAGTGACCAATATCCCCAATTTCCATGGCTGTTGAACCCCTCCAGGGATGCTGATTCCACCTGGGCAGCCTCTGCCAAGGCCTGAGCAGCCTTTCCATGGAGAAATTCCTGCTGCTGTCCAAGCTGAGCCTCCCCTGGCCCAGCTTGAGGCCCTTTCCCCTTGTCCTGTCCCTGTTCCCTGGCAGCAGAGCCCGACCCGCCCTGGCTGCCCCCTCCTGGCAGGGACTTGTGCAGAGCCACAAGGTCCCCCCTGGGCCTCCTTTTCTCCTTAAATCCCATCCAGTGCCACCCCTGCCATGGGCAGGGACCCCTCCCACTGTCCCAGGCTGCTCCAAGCCCTGTCCAGCCTGGCCTTGGACACTTCCAAGGATCCAGGGGCAGCCACAGCTCCTCTAGGCCATGGTGTATTTTGGGTTAAATTTACTCTGTGTCCGGGTGTTTCCTTCAGCATCACCTGGCAATACTGATGGATCTCAAGGCTTTATGGAATGCAGAGGATGAGGAACCAGAGGATTGCACATCACAGGCTGGTTGAGGTTGGGAGGGACACCTGGAGCTCCTCTGGTCCGGCTCCCCCTGTTCAGGTTGCCCTGGACCATGTCCTGATGGCTTTTGGGTCTCTCCAAGGAAGACAATTCCACAGCCCCCCTGGGTGGGCTGTAAGGCTTTGTAAAGCTTCAAAGTCAGGATACTCCCTGGAGGCCTGGGGACCCAAATTTGTGTCCCCCATCCTGCTCCAGACTGATTTAGGCTCAGTCCTGTGCACCCTGTGTTGGGGGGCTCCATCACCCTCTCCTCCCAGCCTGGCCTGGCCTGGGCAGGCTTTGCTGAGGGAATTGCTGCCAAACAAATGACAAGGTCACCTTTTTAGCTGAAGAAAAACCACAAAATTGGCTGTAAAACCACCAGGGAAGTGTTCAGAAACTCCCCTCAGGGTTGGATGGTGGCTCTGGGCTCTGCCCATCCAGGTGTGGTTTTATCTGGGGCTGCTTGCAGCTGATCTTCCCTGCCCTATTTTTTTTGTGTTGGATTTTGTTTCTGGGGGGCTGAAGCAGGCCAGGAAGGAATGTGACTGAGCAGGTTTGTGGCACACAGGAATTCCAGGGGATCCTGAGTGCTGATTACCAGCTTTAGGGGTGGCTCTCCAGAGGTTCATTCCAGTGGTCTCCCATCATCACCAAATCCATCCTGGCTGTTAGATAATGAGCAGCTTTCCTTTATATCTTTTTCCTGTTCAGCCCCAGAGCACGAAGGAAAAATATCCCATGAAGAGAGAGGGGAGGAAAGCAGCTGGATCTGTGTCCTGTGTAAAGGGATCCATTAATGGAGGTTTCTCTTGTGTTGCAGCGTTCCCACATTCCAGAGCCTTCCCGAGGAGATCCTCAGTAAGCTTGCAGATGTCCTGGAAGAGGTAAGTGCTTTGAATATTGGGATTTCCTGAGTTCAGAACCTTCTCCTGGCGATATCCAGCCTCTTCTTTTCCCCAAAGAGCAGCTCCCCAGTCTGGCAGCACATCCAGGCCATGAGAGGAGCCGTGGGGGAAACGAATCCAGTTTTGAAGAGGGTTTACATGTTTTTTTAATGGGATTTTTATCCAACTGGGGAGTGAATCAATCATTTCCTGGGGTGTCTAGAAGGGAATGAGCTTCTCCAGCCCCTGGGAAGAGGGGAATGTGAAAACCTGGTCTCATTTCAGATTTGATGGGACACTTCTGTTGGAGGGAATTTTAAAGATATAGTGGAAAAGGTGCTTTGGGAAGAGTTCCAGCAGTGTTGACATGTTGGGATGGAGTTGGGCTTTGCCTGCCTGGCTTTAACTGGGGTCTCGTTAGGGTCAGGCTTTTCATAAGTCTTTATTTAAAACAACAAAGAAATCACCCACAAAACTCCAAACAAAACAAACCAACCAACCAAAAAAACCCAAACCAACCAACCAACCAAAAAACCTCAAAAAAACCACAAACCCCCAACAAATGCAAAAAAAACCCCAAACCCCCCAGCCTTGCCCTGCAAGTGGATGTAAAATATTTGGGTTGGATCAGTTTTCCCCCATATTTTATTCCCACAATGCTCCCTTCTGGGCATGAGGAATTCAATATTCCAGAAAGTCATTATATAAACCCTTCCAAAAGGTGATTTAAGTGCAGGAAATGTGTGTGTGGCAGTAATTTATTTCATTCCTGCTTGCTTTTCCTCATCCACACCTCTCCATCAGGGATGATGCTCCTGTGGATTTGGAAGAAAAGCACTGCTGACATTGGAGTTGATTTGAATTCTTTTTTTCCCGAGATTTGCTGGGGCCTTGTTCCTTCTCTGCCTTTTTATTTAGTGCCCAGATAAATTCTGTGGCTCCAACAAATCAGCTGTTTGTCACCCTGAATAATTGCAAATTCACAGATAAGCTTTATTCCCTTTACTGCCAGGGAATGCTCTGATTTAGGGGAAAAAAAGAATATGAATTCCCTCTGCCATAAATTCCATTTGCCTATCTCAAAACTCCACTCCCAACCAGAATTTGCCTGGATCACATCACCAGCATTAAGCTCCTTATCAAGAGTTAAGGAGGAGAATAAAGTCCATAAAACTTCTCCAGAAACACTTAAAGTTTTGTGGCAGGGGAAAAAAAAATTCTTATTAAATATCAGTGAAGAAATGAGGCACGAAAGCAGCAGTTGTGGGGAATAAATCTGGATTTTTAGGGTAGATGTTCCCAGTTTCCTGCTTGAAATCAGCCTTATTTCCTCTAGGTTTGTCTTGGATTTAATAGGCTGTGTTTGACATAAATTAAAAAGAAAAAGTCATTCTCAAGTCTGTATATTTAGATATAAACTCCCACCTGGCTACAGCCTCCTTTCCATAGCTTACACCTCTAAAGTGTTGGAAAACCTCTCTGGATCATGGAAACATTAGTATGACATGGAAAAGCATGTCTGGTGGCTCAGGCAGGGATTTTCTGGGTGGCACCAAAATTGCCAGTAATTTCAGTCTTTCTGGATAATTTCATTTAGCAAATGGAATTCAAATCCTGAAGGGAGTAGGATGGGGAGACTGTTCCTGGCATGGCCAAGGAGTGGGATGAGCTTTTGGTGGGCATGGGCAGAGATCTGGGCTGGTATTTCTTCCTCTCCCTCTTTTTTTTTTTTTTTTTCCCTCTTCAAGGTTGTTCCCTGTGCCATTCAAATGTAAAACCTGTAGGATTTCTATCTCAAATCAGGTGTTCAGGTACCAGTAGGTGGAATTAAGGTTCCTGGACCTCTTCTCTGAAGCCACTTCCAGGTGCTCATGATTTTAGAATTTTCCATTTGATCTCTAATTCTTCATTGTGCCTACGGCTGATTCTTTTAAATTTTGTTCCCCATCTCCGAATTCCTACTCCTGTTTCAAAGAAGGATCCCCTCGCCTGGATATCAGGGATGGAGCTGTTTCCTGCCTGAACACCTGTCCCAGCTCCCCTGAATTGTGTCAGGTTTTCAGGGAGGGGGAAGGAGCCAGGAATTCAGAGAGCCTGGGGCAGCTGGAGTAATGAATCCCAGACTGGTTTGAGTGGGAAGGGACATTAAATCATTGAATTCCAGGGCAGGGACACCTCCCACTGTCCCAGGCTGCTCCAAGCCCCAGTGTCCAACCTGGCCTTGGGCACTGCCAGGGATCCAGGGGCAGCCACAGCTTCTCTGGGCACCCTGTGCCAGGGCCTGCCCACCCTGCCAGGGAACAATTCCTGCCCAATATCCCATCCAGCCCTGCCCTCTGGCACTGGGAAGCCATTCCCTGTGTCCTGTGCCTCCATCCCTTGTCCCCAGTCCCTCTCCAGCTCTCTTGGAGTCCCTTTAGGCCCTGGAAGGGGCTCTGAGCTCTCCCTGGAGCCTTCTCTTCTCCAGGTGAGCCCCCCCAGCTCTCCCAGCCTGGCTCCAGAGCAGAGGGGCTCCAGCCCTGGGAGCAGCTCCAAGGCCTCCTCTGGATTCACTCCAGCAGCTCCCTGGGCCGCTGGTGTTGGTGCCCCAGACAGAATCATCAGAGATTTAAAGTTTCCTGGTTGCAGATGCTCAGGAGGAGGTTGAATTAAGGTCTCGTTGGCATTTTCAACCCGGGGCATTTTCATCTGCATTTCCTCATCCTGTGCCCTCGCTGTTCCTTCTCTGGGTGGGATTTAGCCTGGTAATCCATGGAAGATTCTGTGTGTGGGAATCTGAGCAGCTGGAGAGAGAGACAGCAACAAAGGAGCTTGATTTGCTTACAAAACCCTGCAGATCAGGTTTTTTTCAGGTCTTAACTACATCACATGGATTTGCCTCGTTGGTTGTGTATCCAGAGCTCAACAGAGCTTTAACATCATTAAATAATATATTTCTGTGTTATTGCTGGATGTACAGAAATTTAATGTGTTCCAGGCCAGGCTGGGCAGGCCTTGGAGCAACCTGGGATAGTGGAAGGTGTCCCTGCCCATGGCACAGGGATGGATTTTAAAGTCCC
This sequence comes from Chaetops frenatus, assembly GCA_013400775.1. Taxonomy (NCBI): domain Eukaryota; kingdom Metazoa; phylum Chordata; class Aves; order Passeriformes; family Picathartidae; genus Chaetops; species Chaetops frenatus. The sequence continues at coordinate 92,168 of VZTR01013755.1, read as the reverse complement.
TTCCAACCCAAACCATTCCATGATTCTCTGACAATACTTTGTAATACATTGAAATACATGATATTTGTATATCATAGCTGCAGTGGAAATAGATTGTATTTAAATATAAATATGGCCAATTGCCCTAAATCCAGCTGCAAAGCACAGCATTAACTCATCCTGGGTTAACAGGAGGGCAGTTACAGCTTGGAAGTGCTGGGAATGCCATTCCCACACCTCCCAGTGTGCGTTTTGGGAATTCTTCCACTGGAAGCATTAATATTGAGAATTTGAATTTATTTGAATGTATTGCTGAGATCCAGGTGCTTCTTCCAGCCCCAGGCAGCCTGGCCTTGGCTCCCAGTGAATCCCTGGACAAACAGCAGAGCCAAATTGAGGGAGAGGCAGAGGAATGTGCTGAACCCCACAGGCAGAGGCTGCCAGGGATGGAAACTCTTCCTGCAGCTCTGGCTGCTGAAATCTGGGATCCCAGCTCCTGTCTGCAGCCACTTCAGCAGCTCCATTTGTGTGCTGAGTGTTGCTTGCCAGCCTCTGCCTCTATTTTCTCCTTTTTTTTTTTTTTTTTAATCCCAATGAAAGACTGAATTTCAAAAGGCACAAATGGCAAAAAAAATAAAACACCACCCAAAATTCTTCCCTGTTGCTCGTGGAACTCCTGTTGTGGCTCCTGGTGGAGAGTGGGATCTTGGAGGAAATCTCATGGCTTAATTCAGCTTTAAGAGCTGTCCTGGGCCTTCCTGCAGAGATGCCAGGCATCCTTCCTGCCCAATTAATATGGATCAGAAGGCCTTGGGATGCCTCTGGTTAATTAACAGAGGCTGAACACAGTCCTGCTTTTGTGGCACTGTGTGGCAACAGTGAATAGAAGAGGGAGAATGTGCAGAACTGATTAGCTTTCCATAGAATCCATGTTTTTTATGCTTATTTAGGAGTGAGGAGGGCTCTTGGATAAAGGGAACCAGGTCCCTGGTCTGTCCTGCAGGTTCTGCCAGCACCAAGGCAGGTATTGATGTAATACAGAGCCAGAAATCAGATTTGAGGGAGAATTCAAAATAGGGAAGAGTTAAAGGTTTTGGTTAAGAAAAATTATTTTATGTTATTATTTATTTTTTTTTTATCAAAGGAGGCACTCTGGGGTATATTCACTGGAGGAGCTGTGGGATAGAGTAGGGAAATGCATCAAATCAGCTTTGGTCACGACTGACTCCATCAAAAATGGACAAAATTCTGACTCGAGTTGTACTTCATTAATTTTTCAAATGGTGCTCATGAGAGCACAGCTTTGGGTTTGCAGGTGCACCAGGAAAGAAAAGCTTTTTGGGGAAATAAACTGCAGCTGGAAAACCTGGAGTGCAGGAATAATATGGAGTCAGTGGCAGGAGCTGCTCTAGCCTTGGACTGGGATAAAAGGTGTTGTTTGGAGCTAATTTTCTTTAACGTGGGCACTGACCACATGAAGGGGAGTAAAAATTAGCACAGGAAAGGAGTTCAGAATTCCCTGGTTTCTGTGGATTCTTGTCAGGAATGTGGTTGTCCCAGTGTGTGTTTACTGCCCATCCTCTGTTCTCCTGCAGTGGTAGAGATGGGGCAGGATTTGGGGTTTTTCTTCCACACAGTTCTGCAAAATGTATGGTTAGAATGTGATGCCAGGGGAGAAAAACTCTGGGACTCTGATTACTTCCTTATATCCCAATATCCCATCCATCCCTGCCCTCTGGCACTGGGAAGCCATTCCCTGTGTCCTGTCCCTCCATCCCTTGTTCCCAGTCCCTCTCCAGCTCTCCTGGAGCCCTTTTAGGCCCTGCAAGGGGCTCTGAGCTCTCTCTGGAGCCTTCTCTTCTGCAGGTGAGCACCCCCAGCTCTCCCAGCCTGGCTCCAGCCCTTGGAGCTGCTCAGTGGCCTCCTCTGGATTGAGTCCAGCAGCTCCACATCCCAGATCAGACACCCCACTGCAGGGTGGGTTTTCCCACCAAAGGCGTGGAAAATCTGTTGCCTTTTCCTCCCATTTGATTTAACATCAAATCCCTCCTTCCCACCCCCCAGTAATATCCTTGTGCTGGGCACATGGGAAGACATTTCCTGGGGTTCCACGCCCTTGGAATATGTGGGAACTCCAGGTCTTCTCCTGGTGGGAGCTGGTGGGTGTTTGTGTCAGGTGCAAGGAGCAGCTTTTGGCCTCTGCCAAATGCACTTTTCAGGCAGGGAACGTTGTTCTCTTTTTAACTGAGATTTATGAAGTGAAGTTAGAATCCTCTCAAGAAGCAGGGGTTTTTTTTTGGCTGAAAAATCAAATTATATCAGAGGGATCTTTTTCCAGAGCCTTTCCAAGGGAAGCTGTATTCCTCTGGAGACAGGGGAAGTTTATTAACATCTCATTTACTGTCAGAAACCCCCCTGCCCTTGTCTCTGGGCTCTTTTGCTAAACCCCCAGCAGAGGAGCTGGGTTGTTCGTTTTCTCTCAAGTTCGTGTTGTAAAATCCACTGGAGTTAGGCCAGAGCACACCCCAGCTAGGGAATTACATCTCTTCCTGCTGTCCAAAGCACATGGATTCATGGAAATCTCCATGAGAGTCCCAGGGACACTCAGAAGGGTGGGAGTTGGGAATTGTAAGATTTTCTCAGCTGTCAAAGAAGAAATTCTTTCCTGGGAGGGTGGGCAGGCCCTGGATCCCTGGCAGTGCCCAAGGCCAGGTTGGACACTGGGGCTTGGAGCAGCCTGGGACAGTGGGAGGTGTCCCTGCCCATGGCAGGGGGTGGGATGAGATGATCCTCAATGTCCCTTCCAAACCAAACCACGCCTCCTTCAAGAAAGTTCTGTACTTCCCTGTTTTCCAGCTGCCTTTCCAGCACTTTTCCAGCTTTCCCCCATTTTTGGGCACCTCCTGCTCCTCAGTCACCCTCTCAGTGGTGGGAAAAGCCACTCCAGCAGTGCCATGGTCACCAGTAGGACATATGGCAAAGGCAGCATCAAACAGAAAAAATCTTCCCCAAATTTGCTCCGTCACAGGACTTTCTTTCTTGAATTTATTGTTTTTGGCAGTGGTGCATTGAGTGGATGATCAGGTTTTCAGGAGATCACTGATAAAATGTTGATTTGTAAAGCTGCCCCTCTCAGGTTATGCAGGTGTTGGGATTTAAATATTCCCTGTTTCCACTTGGATTAAACCTATCTGGGAGATATTTTTATGCTCTGTAAGCGGATTCTCCAGCTGATCCGTCACAGCTATGAAAGAAGGGAAAAAAAGGAAAACAAAACAATTTTTGCTGTAATCTTAGATGTTTTCCAGGGTTTCACAGATATGTAAAGAAAGGATTTAAGCAAATCCATAATCTATTATTTGCCCTGGTGGATTTGCAGGCTCTCTTAGAGACGCAGAGGATGGATGTGGATTTTTTGTTATGGCACCTGGGACAACAGAGAGGTCACAGGGGACAACTCAGGAGCTTCAAGTTGTCTCTTCCCTGATCCAGCCTTGTTCCTAATTTCCCAATTTTTGTTTGTTTACTGATCTCAGTTTTCAGAGGCTCTGCAGCAACAGTGGGGCAAGGAACCCATGGAATCTGCTTTTCCAGGCATTTTCTTTGCTGCAGAGGTGTTGGGATCCGTGGGTTGGGGGTTGTCCTTCACTTCCTTGGTGGAGCAAATCCAATCAATTAATTCTGACTGGAATTTAATTAAAATTTGGGCACTGGGGGGTTTTGCTGTGGTGCAGGTGGCTCAGCTCAAGGCCCCCTTCCCAAGCAGTGCCCCTGACAGCCCGAGCCAAGTGATTTTTGGGATGGATCTCCCCCTGGATCAGTTTCCTGGTTTGTGCTGAGGGCTTTGCTTTCTGTGCTGGATTCTTTCGGAGAAGCTTAGAAGAGGAGCATGTGGATCTCTGGTCTTTTGGGCATCTCCTCCTCAGGAGAATTCTCTCAGCAGTTTCCAAAATTTACTGAATCTCACCCACATATCCCTGCTCACAGACATGTATGGGCTAATTTTGGTGGGAATGAACCCCAGAAAGCAAGTTCAGCCTGGTGCTTACTTGAAAATATTCCATGATTTCCACGCTTCAACCCCGAAGAAGTGACCACAGACAATGCCTTTTTATCTGCAAAAACAGGGGGAAAGTACAATCAGCAGTAGTATTAAGGAAAAAGCCAAATGTTAATTACCCTGATGGGTTTTCCCCCTTTGATTCCAACGTTTTCCCTGCTGGATTTTCCCATAGTGCTGCTCACAGTGACACCTGCTGGAATCTGGGACGAGGTTGGCTTGCAGGCCCTCCTGAGTGAGTCCTGCCGGGGATTAATTAGGGGAAAAAAAAAATGAAGGGAACAGTCCCTGCGGTCATGGAGACGCCTGTGGCCACCCAAGGAATGGCCAGCAGGCTTGGGATGCTGGGAATATCAACTGCAATGGGATCAGTCGTTAAAACCCAGCTTCAAAGCAAAGGTCAAGCTGGGGAGATCCTCTTCCCATCCCCAGACCTCCTCAAAATATGGCTGTGCCCTTCCACAGGGAATTTATTTCCCTTGGGAAATGGGATTGCTTGCACTTGAGGGGTTTGTGCCTCTCTGGTTTTAAACATCCCCTCAGAGGCCTTGGGGATGTGTTGGAAATTCCCCATTCTTGGAGTGGCATTTGCAGTGTCTGGGTTGTAATAAAAGGAACTGAAAAGTGTCCTCATGATAGCAAAAGCCATTTCTCAATCCATGGAATAGGAGACATTGGATATCCTAAAATATAGCCATGAACCAAGCCAGGGAGGAACATTTGGACTGAAGTTACTGGTGAGGTAAAATGGGAATGGTTTTATTTCAATGCTGTAGCAAACACATGGCAGAGAAGATTTATTTCTATTTTTAACACCTTGTGGCTCTAGCTCTGAACAGGGAATATCCCGTGGGACTTTCCAAGTGGAATTCTGCACTGTAGGGTCAGATCCCATGGGCCTGGTGAGGTGCTAGGGGATTGCAGGGCTCACTCTGGTGCATTTATCAGTCACTAGGACAGAGTGCTTGGTGACAGCTCCATCCCCTTCCTGTGGTCCTTCCTGGTGGAAAGGGGATGTTGTTCTGCTGGAGCAGCTTTAAGTTTGACTGGAAATGGAGAAAAAAGGGGGTTTGGGGTTTGCTTTTGTGTTTCTGAGGATTAATTGATCTGGGTGATTCCTTCTGGCCATAAAAGGGCCTGAAATTCAGACCCACGTTCCTGACCTTCAGAGCTTCTGGGGAGTTGAGCACAATGTGGAACCTCTCCTTCTCACTGGAAGTTTTCAGGGATTATGGGAAGAAGAGCATGGCACTTCCCTGATTTCCCATCCCTGGCAGTGCCCAAGGCCAGGTTGGACACTGGGGCTTGGAGCAGCCTGGGACAGTGGGAGGTGTCCCTGCCCACAGAACTGGATGAGCTTTAGGGTCCTTCCAAGCCAAACCATCCTGGGATTCTGTGGCTGGATTTGGGGATCAAACAGAGGGGGTTGGGTGCAGAACTTCAGCAGCTGTAGAACATGGGTGGAAGTTTTTATTTCAGGACATCCTCACTGAGGCCACCATTTGTGTAATGCCAGCTTGGAGGTGACCTTTGAGTCTTTTTGGGGCATCCCCGTAAGAGATTTGGGTTTCCCTTGGAGGGAGGGATGGACTGGGGCTGATTCCCAGCACATCCTGGCCGGTGTTGTGGAGGTGAAGGAAGGACCAGTTCCATGCTGTTGGAATTGGTGATGGATATCTGATGGAAATCCAGGGGTGAGCTTCCATCAGGAAATTCTCGTGGTCAAAATGTAGGGAAATTAAATAGGATTGCAGAGAAACCCACCTCTAAAATGCAGACTGGGATCAGGAAGGGTTCATTTCTCCAAAAACTTTCTGACCTCAAGACCTATTCCAGGTTCCTACACCTTCTGCTACATTTTAAAGCAGCCTAATAACCATTTAGGCAACATGAATTGGTGGAATAATCCAAATCCTATGGATAATCCAGCTATAAAGAATTGGCACTGACATGGTTTAATCATGTGTTATCCATGGTTGCTTTGGGGTTGGAAAAGGAGGTCACAAGTCCTGGTCCTGGAGTCAGAATGTACACTCTGAGAAATCCAGGTGGGATTTACAGGTGTCTTGAAGGTCTCTGGTCACTCCTTCCTCACTTCTCTCAAGTGGAAATACTAAAAATGTTTAGATGCACCACAGCTATTCCCATTTAAAAAAAGGGGGGAATTTTGAGGGACTGCTGAAGGGACAGTAACAAAAATCAAGTATTTTTCTGAAAATTGCATTTTTTCCATAATTTACTTGCAGTCAGCTCTCAAGAGATGTGATGTGGGCAAGGACACAGCCCAGCTTTGCCAGGGGGATGCTCCATATCCCTGTTTTTTTCTCCCAGCAGATGGCACAGGAGGAGTCAGGGCAGCATCTCCCCAAAACCCCTGCCTGAGGCACTAAGGAGCACTCAGATCCCTTTCCCAGCTCCCTTGGTTTTCCAGCAGTGCCAGATGTCCCCTGTCTGGAATGAAATCCAAGCTGCTGTCACCCTGCCAGGGGCTCCCACTTTCATCTCCCAGCTCTCCCAGTGCATCCCAGTGCCCAGCTGGGTGTGGGGAGCTCACCCACGCTCAGCACAGCTCAATTTTCCTCCCAAAAAAGAGGGAGAAACTCCCCCTCTCCCCCCACCAAGCCACTTCTGTTCTGGGAGGGCTGAAACTCAGCTTCCATTGGGATGATCCAAGCGTGTGGTTCTTCACCTGAAAGCCATGGGAAACAGGGATCTTTGTGCTTCAGGTGCTCCTCCTGCATTCAAACTGAATCTTGTGCCCCCCCCCCCCAAAAAAAAAAAAAACAAAAAAAACCTGTTTTAATAACACAAAATGAATAGAAAATGGAAATGAGTGACTGTGGTGGTAAGTTGGAGACAAGTGAGGGGGGAAACAGCTTCTTCCTAGGAAAACTGAGGATGCTGCTGGAACGGGAAAGGAGGTTCCTCAGTCAGGGGAAGAGATGAGCTCTGCTCCTCCCACCCCGTGATTTCTCCCACCAGGAGAGGTGGGAAGTGGGAATAACGTGGCTGTTGCCAGCTTTAAGCTGCCCGTGTCCCAGGATTTTCCCTGTGTGGAAAGGGATCCCCTCTCCCTTGGGGTCTCACTCCTCTGTGTGTAAATCCAAATGGCCATTTCCCAAATTCCTGCAGAAAAAGCCACACAAAGTAGAATTTGGAGTTACAAAAGAGCCCTGGTGAAGGAATTTTGGGATCATTGTGTCCTTGCTTGGTAAGGAAAGAGTCAGCTGTGCCTCGTGCCAAAAATCTGACCTAGATTACATTTCCCAGCCTTGCCCTGCTTTTCTTTTCAGGACTGATTTAAGAGATGCTCCCAAAAAATCTGCTCTAAACCACAAAATAGATGGGAAAAGTCCAATATTTTGGAACGGGGTCATTGCACGAGACACTGATGGAAAGGTTGCTGCTGCAGGGTCAGTTCTTGATGTGCTTCATCCTTCCCAAACCCCAACTTTCACCATCTTCTGAATTCAGGATGTGATTGGGTTTTTTCCTCACACCTTCCTCTTTAGTTGCCGGTTGTCCAAAATCCTGGAATAAGTTGGAGGCAGTGGAAAGGTCCTGTAAAATCTTCCTCCAAGCAAAGCTGAAATAGGCTCGTGCAGCTGCAGCCATGTCAATTCTAGCAGCAAAAAGTCTATTAAACAGTAAAAAGTACTGATTTCTGCACTTAGGGAGAAGATATTTTGCATTTCTACTGTAAAATACTGGTTTTCTCCCAATTTTCCAAGTTCTGTTGTCAAGGAGACAGTGGCAATGCAGGTGAGAGGCTCAAGGCAGCTTATTTTTCCATTGGGAAAAGTTGTTATTGATGTTTAAAAAATTGAGATTTCAGCTCTATTCAGTTTATACACAGAGTGAAAGTTCACTTGCTGCTTTAATAAATATATTTGGGGCAAACATTTGATCTTTTGGAAGTGCAATTCACTTCCAGAATTCCTTGTTGTGCAGGCTGGGAATAGAGACTGAGTTTGTGTTGTGTGGGCTGATAAAACTCTGCCTTTTTTGTATGTTTTGGGGAGTTGATGAGAGAAATCAAGGAAAAATGAGGACATTTTCCAGCAACAGCCAAAATCCATGTGGATATAATGGGGAATATGAACTTTTTTATATTTAATTCATCTGCCAAACTCGGGGCTGGTTGTCGCCTGCACAAAGCCCTCCAAGTGGATGCCACTGGTGAATTCAGGGGTTTAAACTGGGAAAATGACCTGTTCCATTAAAAATGGGTAGAGGATGAATAAATCCAATGCTTTCCATGATTTCCCTTCCAGTAAAGTTGGTTTCCAGTGATAATCTGAAGTGAAGTTGCATATAGAGAGGTGGGGTCTCCTCTTTGGTCTAAACCACAAAACAAACAAACAAACAAACAAAAAAATCCCACCGAAAACAAACTAAAAAACAAAACCAAAACTCATTTCATAGTAGGTGGCTGAATATATTAAATTAATGTGCATTTTTTTATTCCTCGTGATTGATCCTGAAATGAGTTTGGATCCTTGTGGCAATGCAAATACCTGAGGTGAATAAACATGTGAAATTTGGAGGAAATGAAGGAAAAGAAATGAAACAAATGGGCTGATTTAAGTTGTTTACTTCCAGTTTCATTTTGGCAAGGAATTGATTCCCATTCTAATAACTGTGGAACAGAGCTGTGGATTTAGGGAAGGCAATGGGATTTACAGACACATTCTTCCATTATGAGGAGGGAAACCAAATCAGAGCTATTTGGGAAAGGATTGAAGAGCAGCTCTTTTCTTGCATTTCAATGAAATTTAATTAAACCCCCACGGACTTGAGCTGCTGGTGACTGGAGAGAGGTTTTATGGTGCAGAGCCATCGTGGGGTTCTCTTTCTGGCTGGATTTCCTCAAAGTTCCTGTGTGTTCATGTCCAAAGGAGGCTGGGAATGTCATGGAATTATAGAGATGTCAATCCTACAAAAGCCTAAAATTACATGTATGTGACTGGCCCAGGGTACACAGATGTGTTAAAAAAAATTATTTTTTTAAATTGTATTTTTATTTTTGCTGAATTTTACTGTTTGCTAATTTTTTCTCAGGGTGACTGATGAATTAATTCCACTCTGTTGCCTGGGGATCCTTTTTCTAATTACTGATTCTCAGCTAATTCTCTGTATTTCACAGTCATTATCTGTGAATCTGGTATTATTTTCATTCTCAAGCAAAGCTTTTTTGGGTTTTGACCCCAATTTGTGGCTTGATCTGTGGCCTAATACCACTATTGCCTTTCACCCAACTAGTTTGTTGTCACTCATCTCTCCTGGGAATAAATCCTACTTTTTTTCATATCAGTTCATCTTGTTTTCCTGGAAAATCTTGTTGCTAAAGCTCTTCTCCCATTTCTCCTGACCTTGTGCTGCTCTCACCCTCTGTCATCTCTCTGCTCTCTTAATCTTTGAACTCTTTGAGTTTTTCCTCTTGATCTTTGAGGTTGGTCTTGTGCTTTTGCCTTCTTCACCTCCCTCTGTATCTCTGAACTTCCCAGCTTTCTCAGCATCCCCTCCTTCCCCTGTTTCTCATCCTCCCTAAATTCCTGTTTCTTCTCAGCAGATGGTCCTTAAAAATGATAAAAGCTGGAAGCACAACAAATGCTCACCCACACAGGGCAGCTCCTGCTCTCCAGCCAGTCCCAAGGGCACTCCAGGCATGGCAGAAGGGAAGGGCCAGGAGCTCCTTCCATCTCGTGCACCTTCCCTTTGGAAAGCAGGCACCCAGGCCAGCATTTGCCAGACGTGGTCCCTTATCCACCTTGTTGCCTTTTAATTATCCCTGGAAATTGCACTCAGCAAGGGTTGGGGTGAAGTCCAGTGGAATGTAAAAGAAAGGGGATAAAATCACAGCCAAAAGGACAGTGTCATGTTTTTCATTAGTAGGAGATGAAACCATTGAGGTTTATCCCTAGTTCCTGTCGTTTTCCTTAGTACTGCTTGGTTCAGGGGGCTTCTGAGATGAGCTGTGTTTGTTCTGGGTCAAACCTAAAAAATCCTGGTTGGTAGCTCACAAAAGTCACAAATGCTCCTATTTATCCACTGTTAATCAGCACGAGGAGAGTTTTGCTAAGGCTGGGTGTTCTGCTGTAAAGGCCTTGACTTTGATGGTGTAAAAGGAAACCAAACTGCTCAGCTGTGTACTCTGAGTCCCGGAAATGCCAGAGATGTGGAGCTGCTGTTCCTTTCCATGAGAGAAGTCATCCATCAGGGAGTTTCTGAATTATCACAACAGTAGGGTCTTGTTTACAGCTCAATGCAAAAGACTTGAATTCCTGGGCTTCAGGACCAGCAGCTTCACCTGAGGAGTTGTCGGAGCTTTGGTCAGAGTTGGAAAAATCACAGTTTGGAGATGGCCTTTTGCTCTAAATTGGAATGTGTTGAGTTTCTCTCTTTCACAGTTTCCATTTGTATGACTTTATTCCCGTCCCCTGTCTTGTCCCAGAAGCTCTGTTTGTGGAGGTTTTTTTTTTGCCTTTGGGACACTGAAATGGGAGGAGGTTTTGAGAGAAAGGAAGATCAGGAGAGTGCCAGCCCCATCTCCTTCCCTCCTGCTGACTCTCAGCACAGCACAGGGAACCGCAGTACCAAACACCAAAAGAAACAACCAGAAATTAAAGCAATCATTTAACCAAAGAACTTCAAATTAGGAACATTTCTCACATCTTTGCATTTCAGGAACAGCCAGGGCTCTGTTGTTTATCCCCTTTGGTTTATCCATTTCAGTGTGTATCCCATGGATTAGGTGGAGGCTCTACTTGCTTTTGCTTCAATGAAATATTTGTTGAATATCCATTTTTTACTGTCCCAATACATCCTTTCAGATTCCTTTTCCCTGAAGCAATCCCAGTGCTTCCTCAGAAGCACAGATTATATCTTGATATAATACAGATTTTATCTTGATACGATCTCTGTCCAGGACAGATGAACTCGTTGTGGGGAGTCACCTCTTAGATCACAGTTTATTTTTAAGCAGTTACTCTTGGACCAGGGAGTTGGATCAATAATCCTCACGGGTCCCAGCTGTATTCAACCCTAGAATTCCATGACTTGTGTTATTCCAGAAGCTGTGCTGCGTCCATGCACAAACAGCCCCTTCAGGTGCATGAAGAGCCTTGCTTTTGCAAGGAATTGAATTCTTTTGCAGGAATTGGAAGCAACCCCTAAAGTGCAGAAGGCCCCACAACGGGAGGCGACAGCCACAGTGTCCAGCTTGTTCCCAGGAGTGTTTTCCTCAGTGCTGTCACAGCCCATTAAGGAGCCACAGTGAATCAGTGCAGAGGAAAGGTTTCCCAAAAATACTGGACAGGGAGACAGGCTCCTGTCACGGTCACAGCACAGCTTTTGCTCTAAAACACACACTCAGAGTGCTGGTGGGAGTTCAAAGACCTGGATCTTTAAAGAGGAAGAGTAAGTTTGTCATCTATCAGTATGAAAAACAAAATTGCTGCAGGACATTGCAGCTCAGTTAGAGCCAGCTGAGTGAAAATCACAGGATCATGGAATGGTTTGGGTTGGAAGGGACCTCAAAGCCCATCCAGTGCCACCCCCTGCCATGGGCAGGGACACCTCCCACTGTCCCAGGCTGCGCCCAGCCCCAGTGTCCAACCTGGCCTTGGGCACTGCCAGGGATCCAGGGGCAGCCACAGCTTCTCTAGGCACCCTGTGCCAGGGGCTGCCCACCCTGCCAGGGAACAATTCCTTCCCAATAGCCCATCCATCCCTGCCCTCTGGCACTGGGAAGCCATTACCCCTTGTCCTGGCACTCCAGGCCCTTGGAAATTGTCTCTCTCCATCTTTCTTGTAGGCTTCCTTCAGGTACTGAAAGGCCGTAATTGGATCCCCTTCCTCATCTCCTTTCCCAATTCTGTGCTCCATAATTATTGTGGAATTAAGGGCATGAGTTAACCCTCTCTTCCCCTCATCACTGCTTCTTCCTCATATTTTAATTTCCCACTTGTTGCCCTCTAGTTAAGCGGCTGCTTGGGAATTACCATGTCTTGGGTGTCAAAAATTAGGGATAAATGAGGAGAGGACCACAAGAGCATAATCCTCCCCTTTGGCTATTTCAAGCAGTAGCATTTTTAGATAATCCCTGGGAGTGGGACACGCGGTAAAGCTGGGGAAACAAATCTGTGTGATTCTTAAGGAATTCAGTACAGAAGACTGTTATTTACCTGCTTGGCTTTGCAGCATTTTCAGCAAACATATATTTTTTTCCATTTTATTTTGTTAGCGTGTCTGTTGTCATTTTAGGATGTTTAAGGCAGCAAATCCAGAACAGGAAAAATAAATCTTCTAAAAGCTGCTTCTGTTTGGGGTTTTGGTGACAGTTCTGTAAATATTCTTTAAAGCACCAGCAAAGTAACATATTTAGGTTATTTTTATTTTATTTTAAATACACTCTGGATGCAATGGGTGGGATATGGAGAACTGTCATCAACCATGTGTTGCCGTGGTTTGTGTGGTGCAACCCCAGCTCCAGCTTTGAACTCCTCTTTTCAAAGCCACCTTTGTGCCTCGGCTCCCCTGAGGGGACCTTTGGTGCAGTGGGTCACGGAGCATTCCAAACACCCCATTTCCCACCTTTTCCCAAACATTCTCACCATAAACACAGCAATCAGAGGCATGCAGGGGGAGGACACATGAGGTTTTCTCAAATTTAACTGAGTGGAGGTTTCTCTGTGAGGCCTGGTGCAGCTCAGACATCTCGTTTTTAGTCAAGGTTTCCCTACAAGGCCTGGTTGGCTCTCAAGCATTTCATTTTTAGTCAAAGTGTCTCTGTGATGCCTGGTCAAAGTTTCTGGGCAGGCTCTCAGACACCTCAATTTTAGTCAAGGTTTCTCCATGAGGCCTGGTTGAGGTTTCTCCACAAGACTGGTCAGCTCTCAAACATCTCATTTTTAGTTGAGATTTCACCACGAAACCTGGTTGAGGTTTTCCCACGAGGCCTGGGTGCGATCTCAAACATCTTGTTTTCAGTTGAGGTTTCTCCATGAGGCCTAATTGAGGTTTTTCCATGAAGTCTGGTTGAGGTTTCTCCACAAGGCCTGGGCAGGCTCCCAAACATCTCATTTTTAGTCAAGGTTTTACCACAAGGCCTGGTTGCCTCTCCAACATTTCATTTTTAGTTAAGGTTTCTCTGTGAGGCCTGGTCAAAGTTTCTCCATAAGACCTGGGCAGGCTTTCAGACATCTCAATTTTAGTCAAGGTTTCTCTATAAAGCCTAATTGAGGTTTTGCCATGAGGCCTGGTTGAGACCAAGACTGGTCAGCTCTCAAACATCTCCTTTTCAGTCAAGGTTTCTCCACAAGGCCTGGGCAGGCTCTTAAACATCCCATTTTTAGTCAAGGTTCTCCTTGAGGCCTGAGTGGGATCTCAAACATCTTGTTTTCAGTTGAGGTTTCTTGATGAGGCCTAATTAAGGTTTATTCCATGAGGCCTGCTCAAGGTTTCTCCACAAGGCCTGGTCCAGCTCTCAAACATCTCATTTTTAGTCAAGGTTTGTCTGAAAGGTCTGGTCGGCTCTCAAACATCTCATTTTTAGTCACAGTTTCTTTATGAGTCTTGGTCGGGCTCTCAGACATCTTGTTTTTGGTGGTATTTGGGAGAAAAAGCTCCAGCTGAAGTTTGTGACTGATCAACTAAGCTCAGTGGGCCAAAGTCCTCACCCAGACATGAAGGTCTGAAATTGGAAAGGGGACAGTTTTTTGTGTGGTGGGTGAGATGTACCCTGGTGTGTTGAGGACAAAAAAATTAATCACACATTTAACTGTTCTGAGAGGGATGGATTGGGATGGGCACTGAAATATGCTTTGTACATTGCTTTGGGTCCTGTATCTGTGGGAGATTTTGCCCTTGGGGGGCACGGGGACTCAAGAAAGGAGTTTATTGACAAAAATTGGTGCTATTGGGCCCCACAGTTCCTAATTTTGCCCGTTTTCAATATAAGCTGGTCTTGTAAAAATCCAATCACTCCTAACAGAGCTTGCATTGGGTATTTCTCCACTCAAAGAAATGTCCATGTCCATTCATTGACATTCTGCACAGGATGAGGAATTTCATGAAACAGGATATTTGCCTTTTTTAGAGCATAATCTGACTCGATCATGAGATTGGTAGTTCTCCTGTGGGGTACCTGGAGCAGGTCATGGAGACCTATCCATGTCTTATCCTCTCAAACCTGCTGAGTGAGCATTCTTCCCCCACACCTTGGTGCTGGGATTTTTTGATTGTTTTAAGTAAAATTCACAATAGAAGTAAAGGGAAAAAAAAACCCTGATATTTTTATATTTTTATTTTTTTTATACTGGACAAACAAGGATCTCCATGGGAGGCACTTGATGGAAGATTTCAAAGGGAAGAAGAGCTTCACTTTTGTTCGTTTAGGTTGGGAATGCTATTTTGTGAAAGATTCCAACTTCTCTGTGTGCTGAGGAATGGGATGAGGGGAAATGGCCTCAAGCTGGGCCAGGGGAGGCTCAGCTTGGACAGCAGCAGGAATTTCTCCATGGAAAGGCTGCTCAGGCCTTGGCAGGGGCTGCCCAGGGAGCTTTGGAGTCCCCAATGGCTGGAGGTGTCCAAGGAAGGGCTGGAGGTGGCACTCAGTGCTCTGGGCTGGGGACAAGGTGGGCATTGGGCATAGCTGGGACTCCATGGGCTGGGAGGGCTTTTCCAACCTCAGTCGTTCTGGGTTTCTGTAAATTTTTGCCAAAATGCTCCTTCAGAGAACTTTGATGGTACCAGAGGTACATGAGGAGGTATTGCTGGCTCTCATGTGGGCTAAAAGCAAGATCCTTGTCTTTATTTCCACTTCCACGTGCCCTGGGCGAGCTCTTGCGCACTTTGCCTGCCCAGGACGGTGCTCTGAGACCGGACAGGCAGCAAGAATTCCATTAGAAGGGCAAAGCACATGGATGAGCTGATTTGTGTTAAGAGAACAAGGATTTAAGAGCAGGAGCGCTGCTAAAGGATGGGGAGGATGGGTTGATTCAAGCATGAGGAACTGTGGGTGGAATTAGCTGTGAAAGAAATGGCTTGGATACGTGAACATGAGGATGTGGGAGGCAGGAAGGGCGTGGAAAGAGGCGCCAGTGAGGAGCAGGTCAAGCGAAATGAAAGCTCTGGGCACTCAAGGAAGGACTAGAGGAACGTGATTGGAATGTTGGAAGAAGGACTTGGCTGAGATGAGAGCTCAGTTTAAAAGAGAAGGGACCAAATAAACTGAAGTGAGAGGCAGCTTTAGGTAGTTTGAAGCTCAAATTTATGTTCCTTCCATTCCTTTGGCAAAGTTCTGGGTGGGAAGTTTGGGAAGTCTTACGGGTTGGGAAGAGCCATGCGTGGGAATGATTGGGAAGAGTTAGGGGTGGGAATGGCTGGGTGGAATTTAAAGGTTGGAAGGTTGGGAGAACTTGTGGGTGGGAATTGGATACAGCAGCAAGACTGAGACTCAGTTCTGCAGTGGTTGGTGCTGGTGGTAGCTGGTGACCAAGAAATGGCCTTTTAGGGAGCAGGTTTATTATGTTACATTGCCCAGAAATCATATAAAAAAATACCATTAATGTATCTAATGAATATGAAATACCTGTAGTCAATTTGGAAGCCTTTAGCCCAGTATTTTCATTAATTAGATTTTTGGGTGCCTACAAGATTCCCCTTAAGATTGTCTGATCCCAACACCTCATAAAATCAGGCCTTTCCAAAGAATTTCACCCTGGGTGGTCAAAAATGTGCATCTTAAACCTGCTCTCCAGAAACACCCAACATAAACAGTAAAACTCGGCAAGTTTGTGTCCTGGTCACCTCCAGGCTTTTTTTTCTCCCTCTTCCCACTCTGGCACATGAAAATGGGAAAAGCTGTGATTTTAAGTTCCTTGAGGTCCTGTCAGGGTCATGGCAACCCACAAAATGTTGTTCCTGACCCACATTCTCCAGTCCCTTTTCTGAAGGGTGACATGGTAATACTCAGGGTTTGAGATTCTGATAGAGAGTTTTATTTTTTAAAATGTATTAATGTCCTGGGGAGTGTGAAAGGTATTAATTATTACTCTGACTCTGTGATTTTATCTACCCAGAATTTCTTATTTAAGTTGGTGGAAGCACCCACTGCTTTAACTCTGTGTATTTTCAAGACCTTCCCTAAATAATTCTGTACCAGAGCTGCCTCAGATACCTTATGTTTTTTTAGGATACTTCCTTTTCCTTAGTATCCTTATTTGCCAAACGCTCCCAAACCATGTAGTTGTTTTTCCCAGTGACTTTACATGAGGCGTTGCCTGTTTATTTTCCTGGGGGTTCTGTTATCAGTCTGTAAGTGGCACCAAAAAGGTTGGGTGTAAAGATAAATAGATAAGCTCAGGTCAACACCACACCCTTGAAAGAAAATGTCTCGAACTTAACCAAATTTGAGGATTTGGATTAATTCCCCTGTTTTAGCTCCAATCTTTGCTAGTTTATATCTACTTTGGGATTAGATAGATGGTGAGTACAGGGCATTTTTGGGGTGATTTTGTCCCAAACTTGGGCTGGGATAGAGCAGACCAGATGCCTCCATCTCTCCTGGGCACGGTTGGAAAATCCAACAGCCATTTATCCCATTGGAGATGCAGGAGAGGTTGGATGTGAAGCTCTTGGCATCTCCCAGCCTGCTGTTGGTTGAATTTGCAGGAGCAGAGCATCTGGGATGAAAATTCCAAGGTTTGGGGGAGCCTAAATATCAATTGAGAGTCTTAATTTAGAAAATATTTGGATTTTTTGGCGGTGTATAAATGCACATTGCTTTTGATGGGGTGACACAAGGGATGAAAGTATCCTAACAAGTTTAGATACCAACACTGATAAGCTGTGACATGAATTTAGCAAGGACTGTTCCACAAAATCAGGCAAAAATGGACAGATTAAACTACTGTAATAACAGGAGAAGAGCAAAACTTATTTGTTGAATAAAGCCCTTGGTAACAAAGCTGGAAAAAAAAAAGGAAAGAAAATGTTTAAACCAGACTTCTTACTGCAGTTTAGTTTGTGCAGCATATTCTCTGTTGGAAATTCCTCTGTCCCACTGACATGCTAAAAATGGATTTAGGCTGTGAGGGTAATTCATCTGGGCACAAGCTGGTCCCAGCACAGCCAGAAGAAAAATGGGCAAGCCACAAATGCTTCCAGTTTAATTATTCTATTCCTTGCCACAGGACAATCTTTAAGTCACAGCCAATGTCAGGCTGGGATAAAAGGGATCCAGGGTGATGTTCTTGCAAAGCTGACAAAATATGGGCTGGAGAACAGGCTCTGCTTTTCTTTGTTCATCTTCATTTGGTTTCTTTCCCTCTTGCAGACGCACTACGAGAGTGGGGAGTACATCATCCGCCAAGGGGCTCGAGGGGACACCTTCTTTATAATCAGCAAAGGCAAGGTGAGTTCACACCCTCCCAGGGCAAGCGGCTCCCAAAATCCCACTCCAGCCTCTCCCTCTCCCCTCCCGAGGCACAAACGTGGCAGCACCTGACATTTAATTGAACTCCTTGGCTGGGCCAGGGGGGAGTGGCCTGAAGGGCTGAAAATGAAATCCCCTGCTGGTTTGCACTCGTGCTCCCAGGGAGCACTTTGGGGTGCAAACTGTTGTTGAGTCTTGGGATAAATGAACAAAAAACTCAATTTTTTTAAAAAGAAACCCTACAATACTCCATGATTTCTTTGCTAAGCATCTTCCTTCCAAGGCTGCCTTCCAGGCTTGATTCCCATGGCTCCCTCTGCCCAGATTCTCCAAAATAATAGGGATATCTGAGTTTCCTCCATGGGGAAAAAAAGGTCTAAGTTTCTCTTCCACTGCTCACAGGGAAAATATTTTTGACCTCTTTTCCCATAAAATGCTGATGGGATTTTATAGACCAAGTGTTTTCCTTCCATTCAACAATTATTTATAATTTTTTTTGCCTTCCTATTACACTTGAGAGACTTGGCTTCTTTCCACATAAGCAGGATGGAGATTTTGGAGGGAATACACAGTGATTTCCAGCTGCCAACTTGTTTCCCACCATCATCTTCCACTTTCTGGGAGCCAGTCTTCATTGGAAGGCAAAAAATGGTCTTTTTCAGAGCACTAAGGATGTCATGGTGAAGTTTTTGAAATGAACTTGAAGTTAATCATAGCCTGCAGAAATCCAAGTTTGTTGGTTTGATGCCCTTTCAGTTCCCTTCACTCAGAAATAATATTCCCTCTTTTCCCAGAGTATGGACACTCATAAGCCAAGATTCAAACCCTTTATGTTTTGCCATATTTTAATGGGCAAAGTATTGGGATGGTGCATCTCCCTCCCATGCTGTGGAGTGGAGCTGTGTTGGCCACTCAGGCTTTTGCCCCACTTGGTCAGGTGGATCCCATCCCTTCCCAGCAGGCACAGAATCCTGGAATGGTTGGGTTGGAAGGGACCTTAAAGCCCATCCAGTGCCACCCCACTGTCCCAGGCTGCTCCAAGCCCCAAAGTCCAGCCTGGCCTTGGGCACTGCCAGGGATCCAGGGGCAGCCACAGCTTCTCTGGGCACCCTGTGCCAGGGCCTGCCCACCCTGCCAGGGAACAATTCCTTCCCAATATCCCATCCATCCCTGACCTCTGGCACTGGGAAGCCATTCCCTCTGTCCTGTCCCTCCATCCCTTGTCCCAGGTTCCTCTCCAGCTCTCCTGGAGCCCCTTTAGGCTCTACCTGGAGCCCCTTTAGGCTCTCCCTGGAGCCTTCTCTTCTGCAGGTGAGCACCCCCAGCTCTCCCAGCCTGGCTCCAGAGGGGCTCCAGCCCTGGGAGCAGCTCCCTGGCTCCTCTAAACTCATTCCAACACGTCCTCAGTCTCCAAAGAAATGTGAAAGCCACATCCCAGTTGTTGCCCTGCAGCCCTTAACCCTCACCCAGAGGATGGAGAAGACCTCCCACGGCCTTGGCCATTGCTCCAAAGCCCTGGATGCCTCCTGGAGCAGCTCCTTGCCTTTGTCCCTGGCTTCTGCTCCTTTATCTTGCTGTGACAGCCACTGGCCAGAAAAAAGGGAGCTAAAATAAAACAAGGCAAGGGGACTTGCTAAAAAATTCCCGGACTCTCAGCTGGAGCCTGATGGCTTGACAGAAATTCCCACAGGGGTAGTTAAATCCTGCCCAGTTTTCTCTTCCAAGCTTAATACTTTGGAAAGGAGACACCAGTGCCTGATGGATGGATGGAGCTGGAGAGTGTCATTTTAATGCCTGGTTTAGGTGGATGTCATAATTAATCCATGCTAAGGTTTAGGTGGATGTAATATTTAATCCATGCTAAGGATACAGCCTGGGATAGAGCCTCAGCAGTGAAATGTGGAATAAATGACAATAAAATACAGGATTTCAGAGTCAGTGTGTGCTGCCTGGCACCTGCTGAAGCTGAAACACATCACCTCCCATGTCCTGTGGTAAAACTGGACCCAGGCAGCTCAGTAAGGCAGGAAAATGCTGGCAGCAGCTCCTGTTCCCAGGAGCACACCTGCAGTGTCTGCAGTCAGCGTGAGCACGATCAGGGAGAGCTCCTTAGGGAATGTCTGCCTTGCCTGTCACGTCAGAGTGTCTACATTGACACAGAATCATGGAATGTTCTGGGTTGGAAAGGACCTTAAAGCTCCAAAATTCCACCCCCTGCAGGGGGACAGGGACACCTCCCACTGTCCCAGGCTGCTCCAAGCCCCAGTGTCCAGCCTGGCCTTGGGCACTGCCAGGGCTCCAGGGGCAGCCACAGCTTCTCTGGGCACCCTGTGCCAGGGCCTGCCCACCCTCCCAGCCAGGAATTCCTTCCTGATATCCCATATATCCCTGCCCTCTGGCAGTGGGAGGCTATTCCCTGTGTGCTGTTACTCCAACCTTTGTATAAAGTCCCTCTCCAGCTCTCCTGGAGCCCCTTTAGGCCCTGGAATCCTGCTCTGAGGTCTCCCCAGAGCCTTCTCTTCTCCAGGTTGAAGTGAGCAGAGATTACTTTTTACATTTCTGAGCCCATTGCTCCACTCTATTTTCTTACAGCCCATTGTCCTTTGATTATTCTTTTAGGACCAAAATCCTTTCCCCCTGCTTCCCTGCCAGCTCCATCCACCCCACTTGACCCCACTCCTGAGCCCCTTTAGTTTATTTATTTTAACTTCTTTCCTCAAGTCTCAGCAAGCAGAAATCAAAGTGAGTTCCAAACAGGCTGTGTGCAGGAATCTGTGTAATAATAATGAATAGAAATGGCTCATTCCCTTCTGCTTGGAAAGTGCTACTGCTCTATCCCTTGCCTTTATCCAGAGGCAGCCTGGGCCTTGCTGTGCCTTTTTCCACCCTTTTCCCTTTAAAATCCACAATGTGGCACCAATTTAATGCAGGTTCCCCACTGGAGCCTGGCTCAGAGCTTTGAACCTCGTAGAAGTCACACTGCCCTAATCCCTGAACACTCCTGGCTTGAGATCAGTGGAAGCCATGGAAAAAGGGCTGAAATCTGCATTGAAGTTCCCTTTGTTTGCCAGGGGTGTTCCTGGCTCATCCATCCCACATTCCCTGCCCTTCCATGAGTCAGTGCAGATGTTCAGTGCCATGTGCTGCTCATGAACCACTCAGACCCACTGGTTCTGCCACCCCTTAAAGAGCTGGGAGAAGGTGCAGGCCACAAATGTAAATTTAATAGGGAAATTACTCCGGGATATCAGCAAATCCAAAAGGGTGTTCCTGACATCCCACATTTTGGCTTTGGGAATTTCCATGTGCAAAAGCTCTGGTTTAAAAAGATGGAAAGATTTGATTTCTCCTCCAGCTGGAGTTGTCCCCTCCCTGAACTGGAGAGAGAGTAGAGCCACCCTTCATCCTGCAGTGCCCCACACTGGTTCACTTCAGCTGTGCCCAAATGGAGGTGATTTATGTTATTCCTGTCCCTTCAGGGAACTTGGGAATGCTGGGAATCGTGAGGAACAAAGCTAACAGAAGCCTAGGCCGTGTGTCTGATTGATGCACAGCAAATGTTTGGAATTTCATCCTCCTGTGACTGTGCTTGTGCAGCCAGCTCCACGTTTAGAGTTAAAAACATTCCCAAAATCCCAAGCCGTGTGTTTCTGCTGGGGCAGTGGAAAATCACTGCTCATCTCCTTGGGTGGTTGGTTGGCATCTGGGGAATGACATGGTTCCCAGAGGAGCGTTTCCTGAGAGATCCAGGAGGTGACAGATTCCCCTGTGAACAAGGAGGTTTTAGCTGTTCATTGAAGGTTTCCTGAATCCCGTGGGGTTTTGGCTTTTCCACAGGTGAACGTTACCCGGGAGGACTGTCCCAGTGAGGATCCCGTCTTTCTCCGCACTCTGGGGAAGGGGGATTGGTTTGGAGAAAAAGCCCTCCAAGGGTAAGTGCTCCTCATGAAGTAGTTCTTGCATTTGGATATTCTCTCCAGGATTTTTGCAGCTTTCAGATGGTCCTGGCCGTTTGGGAAGAGATTGGGAGTGGATTTATTCTTTTGGAGTCACTGGATTTGTGTCAGGAGGCCCCACTTTAGTGGGAAACGGGGTTTGTTCTGCACTTGAGCAGCCAAATGCTTGTGGACATCAAAAATTAGTTTATCTTCGTGCTTCCTTCCCCAAACATCCATTGGAAGCTCCAAGACTTTGATTTTTTGCAGCTCCGGAGTGTTATTCCTGTATGGAAAATGATAATCACGGTCATCCTGATGGGGTAGATGTCTGAAGGCAGGGCAGACTGGGGAGTTTAAATTGCCATGCTGTATTTATGTGGGATTTTGGAGGTGGAAATTGGGTGTGAGTGACCACTTTTATATAAAACATTTTCCTTTGGGGATGAGCTGAAAGGAGAGAAGCTGCAAATCCATATTCAACAGGTGATTATTATAAAAATAGACTTCATTAAGGCAGGAATTTGGGACACTCATTCATCTTGATGGACAAACATCTTTTCCTGGGGTTTACCTATGTGACAGAGCTCTTGGGCTTTTTTTGGGATGCTATGGTAAATGTGGCCAATCCCTCCTCTGCCATCCTTCTCCCAAACAAAAGGTGGCAGAATATTTGAAGGCCAAATTTCCTGGCACTTCTTGGCAGCCAGAGATGTACTCAGCACAAACCTCAAGTCTATGAATCTCCATCTTAATTACAAAATATTGTGGTTATTGAAGAAACACCCTGATTTTGATTCCATTGCTGCACAGCCCTGGTGACATGGAGCATTCCCATGGTGGGAATTCCTTGCCCTTTCAAGCACAGTAGTTTGAGATTGGCTAATTTACAATGCTTGGCTGCATAGATTTGAATATTCGATATAGAAATGGAAATTTTATTATTGGGAGGACAGTCCTGCCATCCCTGGAAGTGTCCAAGGTCTGGTTGGACACTGGGGCTTGGAGCAGCCTGGGACAGTGGGAGGTGTCCCTGCCCATGGCAGAGGGTGGCACTGGATGGGTTTTAAGGTCCCTTCCAACCCAAACAATTCCATGATCATTTTTTTGCTAGAGAGGTGGAATTCCTCCAGAAGCATCCCTCCAGTTTCCTGCTAATCACAGGAGACCTACGGGGAGATTCAAATGGAATAATGTGAAAATATTGTAATGTAAACAATTGGCAGCTCAATAAATTGCTAATTGATGAGTGTCTGTCAGTATTGCATGAACATCCCTGTTCAGCCACTTGGGAAACCTTTAGGATGATTCCACTGCTGTAAAATACAGCCATGGCTGGGAGCTTGAGATAAAATGGAATTTTTACTCTATTTTCTTTCCTTTTTCATCTTTGATTATTTTTTAAAAACTTTACCAGGCCCTTAGCAATACTTGGAATCCCAGAATGGTTTGGCTTGGAATGGACCTTGCAGACCACAGGACACCTTGCCCTAGACTGCATTAAATCCTGGGATTTCGTGTGTGTAGAATAAAACAACTACAAATCATTTCTTCACTAGGATAGAAAAGAATGCAAAAATGCAGCCTGGCAGGAGCTGGGATAACAAATCCCTCCCAGCAATATGTTCCTGACAGAGCCATCAGGGGCTGATGTGCATGATCCCATTTTCCATGCTCACAGCAGATGGCACCCATTAGTTCCCAGTATCCCATTGCACACTGGCAGAACAAGCCATGGAATGATGATCCACATCCTCTCCCAGTCCCCCTCGTACCTTCCTGGCTAATTGGAGGCAGCAGATGGAGATTTGCAGTCTAGCACGAGATAATTTAGGGTGCTCCACAATTGGGTGATGTTTTCTTCATTGCAAAGAAGACATTTGATAGGGCTGGTTACAGTAATTATTTCTCTCAGCAAGGAAATAAAGTTCCCTCACATCAGCATGGGGAGATAACTCCATGCAACTCAGGAGTAACTCCATGTGAGTAACTCAGTGTGGCTCAGGTACTGAAACTGGCTGATAAATCAGGGGGTGCTGCCTTGCTGGCCTCACACAGAACATCTGGAGCACACCACAGCCCCTTCCAGAAGGATGTTTTGGGAACAGCCATCCATCCCACTGGATGGAAAACGGGGTTTAGACTGGGGCAGGGAGTCTTGAGACAGAAAATTATGGGGGAAGAAAAGAAGACAGAGAGCAAATCTTTAGGAAAATGAAGGTTCTGAGCAACCTGGGATAGTGAAAGGGGTCCCTGCTCAAGGCAGGGAGTGGAATGGGGTGGGCTTTAAGGTCCCTTTCAGTCTGGGATTCCATGAATGCCTCCTTCCTGCTGCATATTCCCTCATAGATTGGATTTGCACAGGGCTGGGGGTTTGGCTTTGGCTTTGGGTTTCATCAAGTTGTGGGATCCAGGAGAAGCTCTGGTCCCAGAGCCAGGGGCACAGGGCAGGGGGCTGATGTTTGGAGAGATGGTGATGGAGCAGGAGAGGGAGGGATTTGATAGAAATATTCATAGTTTGGTTCAGAAACTTGACCAAACTGGCCAAGTCTTGGGGTACAGCTGGGATTTTAAGGTGAGTGCTTTGCTTTTTTAAAAAAGGGGTCCCTAAACACCCCTGGGCAGTAGCAACAGAGCAGATATTTGGGTGAGTAGCCCAAGCTGAAGCTGAGACAGGGCCTCCACAACATATGTGTGTCCATTGGATGTATTTATATAGAAATAGAAATAGAAATAGAAATAGAAATAGAAATAGAAATAGAAATAGAAATAGAAATAGAAATAGAAATAGAAATAGAAATAGAAATAGAAATAGAAATAGAAATACAAATATGAGTGGTGTATCCTACTGAGGAAAGCAGTGGGAAAATCTGTGCCATTTCCCATTTACATCTCCATCTCTAGTAGTTATTTTCCCTAAGTTAGAGAAATCAGCCCTCCTCTACCTGCCCCAAATCCCTGGGGCATGATTTGCACCCTGATAATTTCCTGGAACAATAAAACAATATCCATGGGTATGGGTAGGAATGTCAAGGGCCGGTTTCTCTGCTGACCATTCCAGAAACCTGACACCACATTTCCCACCTGGAATAGAGGGAGTTGCTGTGGTTGATGTTGACATCAGCAACCAGAAAAGCATGGGAATGCTCATGGGAAATAGTAAATCAGGAATATTCCAATCAGGATTGCAGCTGGTAATGTCAGAAATTATTAAATAATTTCTGACAAAATTAATTAATATTAAAAATATTAATCTTCACTCAGAAATTATTGTTAGAGCTGAACTTAATGCCAAAAGCTTTTGAAAAGGCTGAGAATGAGATATCAATAAAAGTAGGACTTCGTTTCTTTTTCTTATAGAGGGTTTTTTCTTGAGTCAGACCCCCAAATGAATTGGTTTTTACTAAATCTCTGTTCATTCTGCAAGAGGTGCTAGGCTCACCCCGTTCCTGCTCCTATTCTCCCTGCTCCTATTCACACTTTCCTTCTGTGTCCTTCAGTGATGCCCCTGCTGGACTGACCTGACCTTTCCATTGCTGCTTTTCCCAGGAAAAAACTGAAAACTCAGTGTTTCTTTAAAAACTTCACAACCACACCCAGGAAGTCTTTGGGGTGCCCCACCTTGCTGCCCTGATCTCTCCTTTCTTGTCCTCTCCAGCTTTTTTCAGGTTTCTTGGCTGTCCTGGAAAGGAGCCCTTCTCCCTTCTCCCTTCTCCCTTCTCCCTTCTCCCTTCTCCCTTCTCCCTTCTCCCTTCTCCCTTCTCCCTTTTCTTTTCCCTCTTCCCTTTTCTCTTCCTCTCTGCAGCCTTTATGGGCTGAATCCTTTTCCAATGTCCTTGGACTCAACATCCCAGGAATAATGAGGGTTGTGTTCCATTTTCATGGGACACCTTCCATGCCTTCCCCTGCTCCCATTAAAACCTTTCCATGTGCTGCCCTATGAACCTCATTGTCTTGAATTTTCCATGGAAAAGAGAGTGGAATGGAGGATTGGAAATATTTGTCACTCTGGGACACAGAGGCAGGCACACGAGTGTAGATGTGGCAGGAATTTCATCTCAGGGTGACGTTTCCAGATATATATATATATATGAATAAAAGATATATTTATCCTATAGGATAAAAATAGGAAAATACCATTTTAATTCCTGTTTCTCCAGGAAGAACCCCAGCTCCTTCTGTTGCAGTCTATGTGTTTTTGGGAAAAGGCATCCAGCCACCAAAAGGAGTTGGGAAAGGGCCTGGGAAGCAGCAAAACTCTGGTGTAGGAAAGGGGATGGAATTTGTGATGGGAAGGGGCTGGAAAAATGGGCTGTGGGGTGGAAGGACAATGAGAGAAGGTTCCCTCCTGGGGTGATTCCTTTTGGTATGAAGCCATTCCTTGGTCACAATGCTGAGACATTCCCTATTCCCATTCCAACCCAGTTTGGAAGAGTAGAAAAGGGAATTAAAAGCAGCCACGGGGTAGGAATGCATTCCAGGATAATGCAGGATAATGCAGTTTTCCAGCCAGGAGCCCCATGGAGATGTACCCATGGTGTAGAGGCCTCCATAAAATGGAAGCAGTGCTTCAAGTGTTGGTGTGCAGGAGAATGACTGCAAACAGCCCAGAAAGAATGATTAAAACCAACCTTGTAACTCTGACAAGCTGAGAAGCATTTTTTGCCACCCCTGTTGCTAAATAATGGGGTTTTTTCCATAAATCCAGGGTGGTTTTGTCCTTTTACCAACACCTGTGCTCTGCTTCTCCCTCATGGACTGTGGATGTCCATGGAACCCACACAAGATCTCCAAGGGCTGGCTGGAATTTTTGTCATCCATTATCTCAGCTGCTTTTTACACTTCTTGCAAGCCCTGGGTGGTCTCAGGAGCTCTTTCAGCCTTTATTCCCCTTTCCCTGCCAGGGAGGTGGGAGCCCTGATGGATTTAGATCCATCGCCCTGAGGCTTTGGGAAAGCTGTTGGCAATTCCCTGAAACAAAACTCTCCCAGAGGCTTTGGAGGGCAAGAACTCCAAAGCTGGGACAGCTGCAAGGGGACAAAGTGACAGCAGGATGGTGTCACCATCTGCTCCCCTCAGGGCTGGAGCTCTTCCTGCAGGGATGGCTTGGAGAGGTGGCAGCTGGGCCTGGAGCTGATGGATCTCCTGAGGGCACCCCATGGCACAAAGCCAATTAAATGCTGGAAAAAGTGGCCCTGCCCTGCCCAGGCTGCTGTTGGGGTGGCCTGGCCTCCAAGCCCTCAGCTCAAGCACAGGTGGAGGGGGTTTATGGTTGCAGAATTGGGGATTTCCACCAGGCTCTTGGTGGTTTGTTTAATTCCAGTATTACCAGCATGATGGTTTTGCTTCCCTTTCTCCGAGTCAGGCCCTTCTCCCGGGTACTGAGATACAGGAGGAGAGGAAATGGCATGGGGAGCTTTAGGCTGAACATCAGGAAGAATTTCTTCACCAAAAAGGTTGTAAAGCATTGGAGCAGAGTGCCCAGGAAAGTGGTAGAATCTCCAAAAAGCATAACCCTGGCATGGTCTGGAAGTGTCCAAGGCTTGGAGCAGCCTGGGATAGTGGAAGGTGTCCCTGCACATGTTAGAAAATTGGAACAAGAAGAGCTTTAAGGTCCCAACCCAAACCATTCTGGAATTCTGTGCTGATTCCCATGATTCTGGGCCTTCCCTCTCTGCCCTTTTTTTTTGCCAATCTTTGAAGGAATGAGCTGGAAAGGGGCAGAGGGCAGAGCACAATGTGGTGGCTCCACAGCATCCTGCTTGGGAGCACTGTGCTGGGATTCCTCAGGTGCAGTTTATTTTCTGCTTTTCCAACGGGAATTAATTGATATTATTGGATCTTCCTGCCTAAAATCACAACACAGAACAGATTCTACCAAAGCTCCATCTAACCTGGCATTTCCAGCACCCAGAATGAATTGCTGACCACCATCCTGAACCAGAGCTGCAGCTTTAATAATTTATAATCCTTGCTGGGCTGAATATCCTCAGGCAGTTTTTAAATTTTCCTTCTCCTCCTGCACACTTTAAAGTGTGGCACTAATTACCACAGAAGGTTGGGGCTTTTAATGGTGCTTGTTTGGGGGGTTTTTTTTGGTTTTTTAGATGAGCCATCTGCTGCTTGAGGCGATTCCTTTGAGTTCTCAGATGTGCAGTTGACTTGTTGATTTTGAGAGTCTGTTGTCTCAGATTGTACATGTGGCAACAAGCTGGGTGAAGCCAATTTTTCTCTACTATCTTTACATTTTCTGGCACATTTAGTGACTTGTGAAGATTTCTGGAAGGTGTCCCTGCCCATGACAAGGCAGCTGGAAGTACACGATCTGTAAAATGCCTTCCAACTCAACCCATTCTGGGATCTTCTGAACTCAGCCCTACTTTTTCATTAACAAGAAGCACAGTTTTTATAGA
The DNA here is from genome assembly GCA_013400775.1 of Chaetops frenatus. Taxonomy (NCBI): domain Eukaryota; kingdom Metazoa; phylum Chordata; class Aves; order Passeriformes; family Picathartidae; genus Chaetops; species Chaetops frenatus. The sequence goes on along the minus strand of VZTR01013755.1, from coordinate 64,343 downwards.
AAAAAAAGCTGTTTGTCTTCAAACTATTGTAATATATTTCTATATAAATATTACGTATCTGAAATATTGTATTTCTATAAAGGTTTGGATCTGGAGCTCAGCCCCTGCAGTGCAATTCTGCTTTCAGTTCATAATCTCAGGGTTTTTGCTAAGTTTTGCGCAGAGAGCTGGTACCACCTTAGTCAGGCTGGTTCAATAGATCCTCATGGGAACAACTCTGGTTCTGAAGGGATAGGGATGGTCAGGAATGAAAGGCTGGTGCACAAAAATTTACCTTTTTTTTTTTTTTACATTTATTCTCTAAGAGAAAAAGAAAACAAATATCAGAATCATGGAGTGGTTTGAGTGGGAAGGGACCTTAAAGATTGAAAATTCCCCCCCCTGCAGGGGGACAGGGACCCCTCCCACTGTCCCAGGCTGCTCCCAGCCCCAGTGTCCAACCTGGCCTTGGGCACTGCCAGGGATCCAGGGGCAGCCACAGCTTCTCTGGGCACCCTGTGCCAGGGCCTGCCCACCCTGCCAGGGAACAATTCCTTCCCAATATCCCATCCAGCCCTGCCCTCTGGGAAGCCATTCCCTGGGTCCTGCCACTCCACCCCTTGTCCAAAATCTCTCTCCACCTTCCCTGTGGCTCTCTGCAGACACTGGAAGGCCACAATGAGGTCATCCCAAAGCTTCCCTTCTCCAGGCTGAACAATCCCAGCTCTCCCAGCCTTTTAATATCTGACTTTAAAATATTTTCATCAACCCAAAATCTAAGAGCCTTTAGGAGATAAGGTCCCTTCCAACCCAAACCTTTCTAGAAGTCTAAAAAATCAAAATTTTTCTACTCTTCTCACAAAAAGGGCATAAATAACATTAATTCATGTGGGGAAGTTACACTCAGAACCAACTTGATGACTCAAACATAGTTAGTAAATAATCAAGTGGTTTGGACTCTTAATGACAATCATTGTTGATTTAGAAACTCACAGCTTACCAATTGTTCTTGCTTTTCTCCAACTGAGTCATAGGCTGGGAATTCAAATGGTTTAGTGTTTGGTTTTGTTTTGTTTTGTTTTGTTTTGTTTTTTTTTTTGAAGATGTTGTCTAAAGAGAAAGCAAAATATTCCTCCTGCTGAGTTAAAAAATAAAAAAATAATAAAAATATAGATACCTAATGTTGGGCAAGCAGAGTGTGCCAGATGGAGGAAGGCAGAATTCCAGGGGTTTGGGGGAAAGCAGCACTACAGCAGGTTTATAGTTACCTATATATTTGCTTTTGCTACAGTGAACATCTCCAAGAATTTTTCCAATGTCTTTTTCCCTCTGTTTTCCTTCAGAGCCTGAAAAAAAATTGCTGCAATAGGGAATACATAGGAAATACTGAACATTATTGCTATTTCTTAGCTAAGAAAGCTGCTGGAGCACTGTTCACATCAAAGAACATGGCTTTAATTTATAAAATATTTTAAATAGCACAATTTGGAGGATTTATTTTCCTGTCTGGAGTAGGATGAGTGGAATGGGTGGTGATGGAAGAGATTTCAGGGGTCAGATCTGGTTCTTGCTTCCTGGAAAGAGCAAAACCCTGGGATTGCACTTTGCCTCTCCCATCTGGAGGGTGTGAAACAGCCTGGCAGGGCTGAAGGCTCCAAACTCTTCCCTTCTCCCTCTTTTCTTTTTTTTTCTTTTT
>VZTR01013755.1:0-62572 GCA_013400775.1 Chaetops frenatus | reverse complement strand
CCAGCCAATTCCTGTGTTGTACAAAAGTAAAAAAAGGAAACAATGGGGGGAAAAAAATTCCCAAGTCGATTTTTTGTCCTGCAGCAACACTTTGCTGTCGATAATAACCATCAACTATTGGATCCAAATGTTTTATCCTAGAATTTCAAAATGTGGATGTTTGTGTCAAAATTATGGTTTATGACAAATGTTTCTAGTTGGGAAAAAAAAAATCCATGCTCTGAAATAAATGTATTTTTAATGAGAGGAGAGAAAAATCCGTGTACAAACGTTCCAGTGAGGAAATAACACAATTTTCCTGGGAAAATGCTTCCATCAAAATACTCCCGCCAGCTCTGTTCAGGTTTGTAAGCATTAAGTGGAACTGAGGAATGCAGCAGTGAATTTGAATTCTCTTGACTTCCTTTAATAAAAAATAAAAAAACCAAGCAAGTGAAGATGCCTATGGGGGAGGCAGGAGTAGGAATTAATTCATGGGATGTAGACAGGATAATCCATGTTAGCAAATCCTCAGAGCAGGTTTACAACAAAATGGAATCAAAGAGGGGAAAAGAGAGCAAAAAAATGGGACATCAGCTTAAATTTGTAACTAAATTTACTACAGCACCTCGTGATGTGGCTCCTGTTCAAATCTCCTTTTGCACTCAGGATGGATTTGGGTTTGTGTGTCAGGCTTTGGAGTACCATTTAAAAATTCCAGAAATTTATAAATTTCAGATAATTGAGGGAGTTTCCTGCACAGTAACCTGGAATTGGGGTGCAGAGCCCACTCGTTTGGTGATCATTATGAGGCACCATCATAATTAAATGTTAAGGCCTGTGCTTTATAAATAATCAGATGTTCTTTATTAGAGCCATATTAAAATAATTCCATCTCTAAAACACAGAATAATATCAATTAATGGCTTGCATTTTACCTGCTGTAATTTAAGTACAAAGGGGCCAAAGGAAACGGCCTCAGGTTGCACCAGGGGAGGTTTAGGGTGGATATCAAGGAAAACTTCTCCACCAAAATGTTGTCAAGCATTGGGACAGGCACCCATGGCAGTGGTGGGATCAGCATTCCTGGAGGGATTTAGAGGATGTGTGGGGGTGGCACCTGGGGACATGGGGCAGTGGTGACCTCAAAGCCCACCCAGTGCCACCCCCTGCCACGGGCAGGGACAGCTCCCACTGTCCCAGGCTGCTCCCAGCCCCAGTGTCCAACCTGGCCTTGGGCACTGCCAGGGATCCAGGGGCAGCCACAGCTTCTCTGGGCACCCTGTGCCAGGGCCTGCCCACCCTGCCAGGGAACAATTCCTTCCCCATAGCCCATCTAAATTTCCCCTTTGTCAGGGTGAACCCATTCCCCTTGTCCTGTCCCCAGTCCCTCCCCAGCCCTCTTGGAGCCCCTTTAGGCACTGGAGGGGGCTCAGACAGTGATTCCAGCCTGGGATCAGTGTAGGAATAGTCCTGATTCATTTCTATTTGCTGTTCTCCTCATCCTCCCTCCAGAAACACCCAGAGTTTCATAGGCTGAGTACTATTCCTGTCCTGTACTTTTCCCTATTTCTTTCCAGCCATCCCTCTACCAGTCCCCTGCTTTGAATGGAATGATTTTTAACATCAATTTTAAGTCTCAGACCAGATCTCTTACCCCTGTCTAGACCTGGCACAGGGGCTGTTTATGCTGCTGATGGCAGATCAGGCTCCAACAGCTCCACTTTCAGTGGCAGCCTCTGCACTCAAACTTTGAGTTGCCCTGGCTGTTGAGACAAAGGATACACTTAAGCTTTTAATTCCTTGGTGAATTCCAGCAGATTCCTGTTGTCCCTGCCTGTCCCTGTGCCCCTGAGGTGTCACTGGGACTCCAAAGGTGGGGCTGGAGCCAGCCTGACCACTGGGATCTTGGAGAGCAGCAAGATCTGGCTGGGAATACCCACCCTGAGTTACATTTAAAAGTAATAAATGGTGTTATTCCTACCCAAATCTGGGTGTTAATTCAGGTGAGGGTGGCTGGGAATACTGACCCTCATCAGGGTAACATTTAAAAAAAATAAACGGTGTTATCCCTACCCAAATTTGGGTGTTAATTTAGGTCAGGGTGGCTGGGACTATCCACCCTCAGCAGGGTAATGTTTAAAAGTAATAAATGTTCTTAGCCCTACCCAAATTTGGGTGTTAATTTAGGTCAGGGTGGCTGGGAATACCCACCCTGAGTGGGGTAACATTTAAAAGTAATAAACTGTGTTATCCCTACCCAAATTTGGGTGTTAATTCAGGTGAGGGCACAGCCTGAGCATGGCTTTTGTGAGGGGCAGCACTCCTGTGACAGCACCAGGAATGATGTGAAGAGCTGGGGTTACCTTTGGGTTTGGCTCCCATAAGTGGGGTTTTGGGATGGTTTTGCTCTTGGGAGAGCCTGTTTTTTTATTTTTATTTCTATTTTAAAATCCACGTGGGGAAGACCAGGGTCCCTTTTTGCTGAACACAGAGGGTTGGGGTTATTTATTCAGGAGTGCTCCCCTTAGGGCTTAATGGCCCATTCACATTTTGTTAGGCTGAACCATGTTGTCAGTGATCCTCCAAAACTCCACTGGAGGCTCAAGCTTCCCATTCCAGAGAACTTAAGAGGGGAAACATCTCCAGCTGTTCTGGAGAGGTCCTCCCTCACCATCGGAGCTGGGACACTGCCAGTGCCTCCCACAGGGCTGGGACAAGGGTTGGGCACTGGGACACTCCATGGACAATGCTGGTTATTCCCAAGCAGACACCTTTGATGGATATGGGAGCCCCAGGCACTGCTGATGAGCACAGCTGAGAGAGGAGACCCTCAACACTGGAATTAGCCATGGGTCTCCAGGGATTTTTGGGATAGGCTGGACCATGCTGCCTTCTCCTGGAGTTATCTGCTTTGTTAAAGCCTGGCCATTACATTGATGAGCATCTGGCCAGTGGGGAGCCCTGCTCCTCTGGGACCTCTGCTTCCCTTCCCATGGCCCATCTTCCTGCCCCCATCCTGCAGCAGCTCATTCTCTGCAAGTTCAAGGCCCCAAACCTCCTCTGTCTTCTTTGTTCTCCGCACACAAGGTCCTTATCCCCAGATCCACTTGTTCTTGTGCTGCCAAACTGTGCTGGCAGGAATCCTGCAGCAGGCTGATTTCCTTAATTGTGATTATTGTCTTCCCCCTTCTGCCATCTCTCCAGTCTCCCAGCTGTCTTTTCATTCCCTGACCATCATTTGTCATCTTTTGTCTCCATTCTCTGCCCAAAAAGTCCCTGCTTTTCTCTTTCCAAAGAGAAAATGGACAATTGATGGTTCTCCTGAGGTGCTGTCACATGTCCCACCACAACTCTGTCCTCTTCTGGGATGCAAAAGAAATTTTCTTCTGGTCTCTTCTTGCAGTTATCTTCATGGTTCCCATTATCTACAATCCTCCTTATACTCTTTCCCTTCATTTCCTTCTCTCTCTTGGATCTTTTCCCTCACCAGATGAGCATGTTTTGAGCTCCGCAGTGGCAGAGTTCTGAGCTGCTGCCCCATTTTCCTCTCTTCTTACCACCAATATTATTGATTGTGTGGAAAGCTGTTGAGATTTCTTCTCTTCCAGTTTTACAGCATCATCAAGTCATGCTTTGAGCTGGAGGGGACTCGCAGAGGGCACCTGGCACAGCCCCAGCCCCAAAGGGCTCTGATTAGAGCAGGTTGCTCCACACCCAAATGCACTTTCATCCTGAATGGATGGATTTGATTCTTTTTTCTTCTTCCTTTCTTTTCTTCCCCTTTTGGTCAATCAGCTCAACTGTTGGTCTTCAAGTAAAGCCCTTCCTAAGCATTCATAGAAAAACCCCAGGACCATCAATCCCTTTTTGTGCTTGGAGAGTTGTGACTGGAATTCAGAGCTGCCAACTACAACCTTCTCTTGGCATCCCCAACTTCCTTCTTCCTGCATGTGGTGGAGGAGCTGTTTTGGTTCTTCAGCGTCCACATGGGGATTGCAGGGCTTTGTTTCCTCCTTTTTGCTCTTTTTTTGGGTATTTTTTTCCTCTCTTCACTGAACTTTCAGCTCAATTCCTCTGTCCTGATGTCTCACAGCTCATTTCTGGACTTGTCTCTCACCCAACAGGAGAGTTCCGTGTTTAGAAAGTCTCCAAGATTTCCATATGGCAAAACCCTCCAGAGGTTTTATGGCTGGACACTGTGGGGCTGCTCTGGAATTGCTGTTATCTGTCAGGATTGCTTTGACCCTTTTGTTTGGGCCCTGACTCCTCAGTTTTCCTGCCTCAAACCCCAACTCTTCCTCTTTTCCTCCATGACCTGCCCCCATCAGCCTTTCCACTGCTGATTTTGGCATCCCACACCCATTTATTGCACTCTAAAAAGTATCCTGGGGCTTCTTCCTGATGCTCCTGAGCCTGGGAAAAGTTCCCAGTAAAGACCCACAGAGCTGTCCAGGCCTTGAGACCCCACAGAAAGTGCAGATTTGTTGACAGTAATTATATTTCCTGTATTTATTTCTTTAAATTATTTTTGTCACTGAGGTCTCTGCAGGCTCTTGCAGTTTGAAGCAAGGTGTCAGTGATTCTCCTGGGAATTTTACCACAGATTTCCCCACATCCAACAGGAGGGATAGGAATGGTTGAGCTGCATGCCTTGGATGGAACAGACGTTTTCAGAGGTTTAGCTGTGTTTATATTCAATTTAAAAAAAAAGGAAAAAGTTCATTTAAAACCACTAAAGCTGTGGGCAACCTTCATCTCAATTTAATCTCGAGTTTCTTCAGACTGAAAAAGTGCTTTGGGGTTATGTGGCAGAGCTTCCCTAACGAAGCAATTTCACTCTGGCTGCTGAAGGGGCTGGCAGAGATTTAAATTCATCGAGATTTTTTATATTTAATTTCCCCCCCCCCCCTCAGCCCCTGGGTTTGCAAAATCCAGTTCTTGATTCCTGAAGTCTAAAGCTCTCAACGACACATCCTTAAGGCACCTGCTAAATTCCATTATGTCCACAGTTAGGCTGTAATTAAATGAAATGTTGGCAGTTGTAAAATTGAGAAGAAGCTGGAACAGTTTGGAGTTTTATATAAACCACGATTTTATAAAGATGAAAATGACTATCGCATTTTCCTAGGTGCTGGCTTATTTTCTCATCCTGTAGTATAATTTTGGATATAAAATATTTGGGAACATTGCCCCCCCCCCAAATTGTGTTAAAATATGACTTCTGCACCATTCTGGGGCTGAGATGGTGACAGGGAATATCAGAGTCCTGGAATGGTTTGGGTTGGAAGGGATCATCCAGTGCCACCCCTGCCATGGGCAGGGACACCTCCCACTGTCCCAGGCTGCTCCAAGCCCCAGTGTCCAACCTGGCCTTGGGCACTGCCAGGGATCCAGGGGCAGCCACAGCTTCTCTGGGAATCCAGAGGAGGGAAAAATTAAAGGAAATTAAACCAGGGAGAGAGAAAGGGATGTGAAGTTCCTGAGCAGGGAGGTGCTTTTACAGACTGATGGGACTCAGCTCTTTTGTTGAACTCCAGCTCCTCTACACCCTTGGCTGCAGAGCTGGGCAGGAGCATCTTCCCCATGCTGAAAGGACAGGAATTAGGCAAGGTAAAACTTGCTGGGAATATTTGGGAGTTCAGTGGAGCAGAGGGAATGTGTCAGGAGGATTTTGCAGCAATGATGTCCAGGCCTTTCTGCAGAAGCTGCAGAGTAAATCTTTTATCAAACAACCAGGATGTGATCCCAGCTCCCCACTGCTGTTGAAGCCTTCCTGGGATTTTAACATCCTGGCCTTTTAACATCCTGGCCTTGGACACTTTGAAATGTCCTCCAGGAGACTTTGCCAAAGGAGATGGATTTTGAAAGCCAATATTGTTCTCTCCTGAAGCTGGGTGTTTCCAGCATCTCTCACTTGCACAGGGAGTGCTTTATAAGGATGGCTCTGGCTGGGATTTTCTCTCCTGTCTTGCACCTGGAATGGGCATCTGAAATTCTCCCAGTGCTCTCTTCAAGCTTTCTAGGATAAATCTGCCTGAAGGAGAACTGAGGTGGCACGAAGAGGTGTTTGGTTCTTGTTCTTCACAGGACCTGGAACTGGTGCTGTGGTTTTTAGTCTGGGACATTTACAAATGAGTTGGATTTGCCAGAGGGACTGGGGAAGTGTGGGCAGGAAATAGAGAAAAAATCAAATGAATATTGGCCAAAAAAGAGCTCCAAAGGTTCCTGTTCTGACCTCCTGCTCCAAGCAGGGATGTCCCAGCTCCTGGAGCAAAATCATCATTCCTTTGTCCAGCCCAATCTTAAAACTCTCCAAGGATGGAGCATTACCTATTGCACTGCTCCAGGTTTTCCTGAAGTTTTCCATCATGTCCAAGCTAAACCTCCTAAATGACAACTTGGAGCTGCTTTAAAAAAATTCCTGGGGGAATGAATCCCAAGAGAGGTAAGTTAAGCTAAGGAATCTGGCATTTAGCAGGGATTATTGGCACTATTTGCTTCAAAAAGCTCTTGAGTCTGGTCTTTATTGTCAGAAAAACGGGAATGAATCTAATCTCCATGGATTTGGGGAGTAAAATTATATCCACAAGACCAAAGGATTAATCCATAGGCATTGCACTATATTTTTTTTAATCTTCCATCATGTGTCCTTTCTGGACAGGATCTTAGAGACTTGGAGAAATAATAATAAATAATAAATAACAAATAATACATGATTTGGCAGTTTGGGAGAGATCCCTCCACCTGGGAAACTTGGGAGAGCTGAAACTCTTTGGAACACTGGAAAAGTCAGAGCCTTTTGTGCTGTTGGTTTATTGTCCTGCTGCTGCAGAAAAAAAAAGAGAAAAATTCAGATTTTAAACTCACCCCCAGCGTGTCCTTGAGCAATGTCAGATATTTTATGGATAAAGCTCCCTAAGCAGGACATCTCCAAGGAATGCAGGCTCACTTAGGAAATGTTTTATCACTTGGAAACTCTTGCCTGTAATAAAGTATTGGAGTTAACCTTGTAGACTTATTTCTCCTTTTATGGCTGCAGAAGGTACTTTTCCCATGTGGAAATTCCAGATTAAGGACAGTGAGAGGGTGGAAGGGAGGGATTATAATTGTCAGGAGCTTTGATGCCATAACAGGACAATGACCCTGTGCTCCTGCTGGAGCTGCACTGGATCACTTCTCACTTTGGGGGATCCACATTTTCCATCCAGGCCCAAGCTGTTATCAGCACCCAGGGCTTGGAGAGGGATGAGGCAGCTATGGGAAAAGGGACTTGGATTCCTCAAATCCCAGAACAGCTTGGGTTGGAAGAGGCATTAATGATCAGCTTCCTTCCACCCCCTGCCATGGTCAGGGACACCTCCCACTGTCCCAGGCTGCTCCAAACCTGGCCTTGGGCACTGCCAGGGCTCCAGGGGCAGCCACAGCTTCTCTGGGCACCCTGTGCCAGGGCCTGCCCCCCCTGCCAGGGAGGGAGTTGACAAGGTGGGGGTCATAGAGGTCTTCTTATTCCCTCTTTGTGTTTGTCTCTTAACTTACTAAAGAACATTGAAGTGAAGAAAATGTGTCAAGGACCATTACATGTGGCTCTGGCTGCTGAATTCTGTTGTTGCTGCTGCTCTTCTTTTTTGAGGAAAATAATGTAAATAAATGGTTTCCTCTTTATCTGTGCCAGTTTCCTGGGGTTTTGGCATTTGCTGGGTTTTTTGGCTTTGCCTGGCTTTGAATTATCTGATCAAAGCTGGCAGACAAGTTCCTTATGCGGGTTAGGTCTGCAGGGCTCTGGTTTCTAGAAACTCTTCTAATTTGTTCAAGGTTTAATTGATTTGTCCTTGAATGAAATAATTAACATTTAATCTATCTTAAATATGCTCTTGTTGCCCACTGACTGATTAAAACAGCAATGGGTGGGGTGTGGCAGGGTTTTATTTCACTTTAATGAAAAAGTGGTCATTTCATACCCCTGGGTTGTTTCACTTGGGGAATATAATTAATTACGGACTAGTGAGACTCTGGTTCATTACAATAATTCTGAATAAATTACACGAGTAATTGGGTTGAATCATTAATGTGTTTGGCAGGCAGGGAGGTTTTACCATCCCAGTGTCAGCATTGTGTCACTCAGATTTGGGTTATCTGTCACTTCAGACTAAAATTAAGCCACAGTTTGCCTAGAAAAATAGCAGTTTTAATTCCTATAGAATATTCCTATAGCAGTGTTTGCTCTTCCCTGCCTTTCTGGGCTGCTGGAAACACTGTAGGAAATTATATCAGTATTATTGAGGGATTCCTGGGAGGAATGGGAATGGTGGGCCCACTGGAAATGGTTTTTCCAGCAGCAGGCAGGGATTTCTGAGCGTTGTCCCCATCTCAGCAGTGGGAAACACAGGTGGGACACAGTGGCTCCCTGCAGGGATTCAAACTGTGCATGGGGCACTTGGGGCAGGGTTTAGGGGAGGACTGGGCACTGTTGGGTGGATGGGTGGATTCTAGAGGGCTTTTCCAACAATTCTGTGATTCCTTGCTTGTCCTAATGCAGGCAGATGCAGCCATGGCAGGATGGGTGCAGTTACAGGGGTTTAAAACAGATTTCATGCAGGACTTGGTAGCAAAGGATGAGGGGTGAGATATTCACCTATTCCAGCCTTAAAAGTCAGCAACAAGAAGGATTTCAGCTGGACATGGGAACACCTGCAGTGGATATCCTCAGTGTGTTGTGGCAGCTCTTGGATTTTATTGGAATTCCCTCCCCAGGCAGGTGGATTCCCCAAGAGGTGGCACAAATGGAGCTGCTGTGCCCAGAGAAAGGGCAGAGCAGGGGCTGTGACAGATGGCAGCCCACAGGGACTGGAGAAGAGAAGGCTCCAGGAGAGCTCAGAGCCTCTTCCAGGGCCTAAAGAGGCTCCAGGAGAGCTGGAGAGGGACTGGGGACAAGGGATGGAGGGACAGGACACAGGGAATGGCTTCCCACTGCCAGAGGGCAGGGATAGATGGGATATTGGGAAGGAATTGTTCCCTGGGAGGGTGGGCAGGCCCTGGCACAGGGTGCCCAGAGAAGCTGTGGCTGCCCCTGGATCCCTGGCAGTGCCCAAGGCCGGGCTGGACAGGTTTTAGAGCAGCCTGGGACAGTGGGAGGTGTCCCTGCCCATGGCAGGACTGGAATGAGCTGATCCTTAATGGCCCTCCCAACACAAACCATTCCATGATCCTCTGACTTCCAAGTGTTCCCACCCCAGCACTGCCAACAATTCCTCTGTTTGCCTGAAGGACTCAGGAAAGCTGGGTGGAATTAACAGAAGGTGGAATTTTTGTTTTGCTGAAATGGGATTTGTGAAATGGCTGTGGACAGATGTTTCAGGAAAGGCTGTTTGGCACTTGGAAGTGTGAACACCTGGGTGGAAACTGAGCTGAGGGTGCCACTTCTCACAGGTGTTCAGGCAAACGTCCCAAATCCATCTGCCACCTTCCCTCAGCACTCCTGGCTTCTGGAAATGCCCGACTTTGGCTCCTGGCTCATCACCAGCAAAGAGAGAGCCACAGGGAATTCACCTGGGGTTTGTTACCCATCAGTTGTGGATCTGGAAAGTGCTATTTGCCAGGAAATACATAATTATTATTTTCTTTATATATTATGTATATAGGGAATATCAAACAATCCCAAAATGGTTTGGGTTGGAAGGGACCTTAAAGCCCATCCAGTGCCACCCCTGCCATGGGCAGGGACACCTCCCACTGTCCCAGGTTGTCCCTGGTCCAACTTGGACTTGGACACTAAAGCAATGGAATCCTTCCTTGAAATACACATTTGGAATGTTAATACCCTCAGAAGACAGAAACTTTAATCTAAAACTTCACTTTGTCCTGAAGGCAGCAAAATTCCCCCTTTTTCAGAAAATTAATAGAGGAGGAATTTGATTCCCATGGAGACACTGTCATCCCAAGGACACCCAGTGCTACTTTCTGCCAAGCCTGAAAGAACCATGGGAATATTAATACCAGAACATTTATTAGGAAAATGTAATTCTTAATTTCCAGGTTACTTTCCCAGACTATTCCAGTGCTGCATTCAAAATCCAGGACTGCAATTCAGCCTCATGTCTGGGCTCTTATTCCATATATATTTTATTTAAGCTTTGAGTTTTATTTCCTCTTTTGACAGGCATTTTACTTTTTAAAAACCCTTTAAATCCCTAATCAAATTTCCAGAAGTTCTTGCCCATTTTAACCCTGGAAATGCAGACTCTCCCATGGAGGAGGAGCATGGATTCTTTTTTGCTCCTCATTTTTAATGTTGTGAGTCCTTCCTGTGCTGGTTGGCCTCAGATTCAAATACTGTATTGGGGTTCATCCCAGTTTGTTCCTAAATACCTGCTTACCTCATAAAAATGATAAAAAGAAAACAAGGTTTCTTGAAGGGTCGTCATGGCTTGAAATTACAGGTGTAATAATTGCTGAGGTTTTTATTGTGCCTTCCCAGTGCTGGGTGCTGAATCTTCCACCTTCATATTCGGGTGTTCGGCAGCACCTGCCTTATAAAACCCCTATAAAATCACCTAAAAGTGACCTCAGAGCAGTGAAATCCATCGTGGCAGGGTGGGACATGTCCACCAGAAGGAGAGAAGCTACTCCACAGCACAAAAGAGGGGGAGGTGTCGAGGTCAGTGACTGTCACTGCCATAAATACATTTTTTGGGATGCTCAGAGCAGTAGCACCATCCTTCAACACACCACCAGCAGTGGGACATGACCCTGGGAATGGGGATCCACCCCTTTCCTCCCAGGAATCTGCTGGGTGACAACCCTAAACTACTCTCCCAACACTGCAGTTGTACCCCCAAAACCAGAATTTCCTGTAAGTCACCCCCACCAGGGCCAGGAATTCATTGCTTTCCATGCCAGTTGGATTCCTTGGGTAGGATTCTCATGGCAGGCCCAGTAACCGTGAGATTTAGTTTGGTTTTGGCACATAAAACCTTGATTATTTATTTATTTTTACTAAATCAAGAATAGGCTTGTTGCATCCAGGTTGTTGTATCTCACCCTGCTGCAGCTGTAGGCCAAGATGCAGGTGAGGTTATAGAAATTATTACAAATAAAAGGTAATCAAAGCTTTAAAAGGACACTTTTAAGTCTCCAGGTAGGCAAATCTCTCTTTTTAAAAGATAGGAGATCACCAAATTTGGATACCACTCCTCAGAATATCCAATAAGCTCATTTTTATCTCCCAACTGAAAGCCATGGTATAATCAGAAAATACCCAATAAAATATAATGCAGATAGAGATGCTGGGATTTGACTCTTATTGCTAAATTCAAGCTAATAACTGATTTTTCCCATTTTATCCCCTTTCTGACATGTCTTGTCCTAAATGCTTTAAATCAACCCTGTAACAAGGTCAAGTATGCAGTGCTGGAAGGTGGGAAAATGCATTAAACAACACGAATAGCAGCAAATTAGGAACCTGGATAGTCCTGTGGCATAATTTAAAACCCACCAGGGAAGACCTCATTTTTCATTTCTGCAAACCCTCATTAGCACCATTCTCAGCTGATCTCAGCACTCATCCCCTGAGTTAGCCCAAGGGCAGGATGTTTCTGCCAGGGACTCTCCCAGGAAGCTTCAGGTTCTGCAGAGCAGCCACCAAGGGCCAGGCACTGACCCACCTGCTCTGGGTGGTCCTCAGAGGTTCTCCAGTTTCTTGAGCCAAGAAATGAATGGGGTTTTATCCTCGTTTTTAGAAAAGGAAATGGTGAACATCAGGAAACAACTGGATGTGGTTGTGTCCATGGAGTCACAGAATGGTTTGGGCTGGAAGGGACCTTAAAGCCCATCCAGTGCCACCCCCTGTCATGTTAGGGACACCTCCCACTGTCCCAGGCTGCTCCAAACCTGGCCTTGGGCACTGCCAGGGATCCAGGGGCAGCCACAGCTTCTCTGGGCACCCTGTGCCAGGGCCTGCCCACCCTCCCAGGGAAGGAGTTGACAAAATGGGGATCAGTCAAAGACTGGACTTGATGACTTTGGAGTTTCTCTCCAAACCTAATGAATTCTGTCATCCGTGTCTGCATCAATCACCTGGATCTGCCTGATTTCCATGGGGGAAACCACCCCACACAGACCAAGGTTTGGAGCCCCAACCCTTCAGCTTCCTGAGAACCCAACATCCATTTGCCATTGGCTTTGATATAAAAATTAATCACTGGGATTAATAAACACAACGTGCCCTACTAAACTTTTAAAGATTTTACTGTGAAACTAATAAAAGGTGCCATTGGAAAAAGCTGCACTTGAAATGTCATTTCATAAAAAATCTTGTAAAAAAACCCCTCAGGCATTAAAATCTCATGTCCTAAAAGGGAATGAAATACAACAGGAGGGATTTGACTCCAAGGTACCCCAGTTTGAGGACGTGTAGCCAAAACCCCATGTGATTTAAGCATCATGGATATTGGGAAAACAAAACATTTCTTGGAGAACAACAATTCAGCTTCTTCAGCTTCAAAAATACTATTTTACTGCTTTTTTACTCAATATAAGCAAAATGTACAACTCTCCAAACAGAAAATGTACCAGCTCCCTCTAATACTTTGTTTTATGCCTTGTGAGCATCTCGTTAGCACTTACTGATTGCTCCTAAAATATATTTCTACTCCCAGTGGCTCCAGCTGAAAGGTTTAAGTCCTGCCAAGGGTTGTAGAACAAGATTTACAAAAAAAAAAAAAAAAATTTGTGATAATTGACTGGAATATTTATGAAGCTGAGGCCTTGGGTCTTTCAAGGCTCTGTTGGTCAAGTTCTGCTCTCTCTTTACTGCACCGAGAGTTCTAAAAGTAAAAAAATTCCAGGAGCTGCTGCTGAGATTCCACCAGCCTGGAGAAAAGGAGGCTCAGGGGGGACCTTGTGGCTCTGCACAAGTCCCTGCCAGGAGGGGGCAGCCAGGGCGGGTCGGGCTCTGCTGCCAGGGAACAGGGACAGGACAAGGGGAAAGGGCCTCAAGCTGGGCCAGGGGAGGCTCAGCTTGGATTTTGGGAAAAAATTCCTTTACAGAAAGGGCTGTCAAACATTGGAACTGACTGCCCAGAGCAGGGGTGGAGTCCCTTTCCAGGGGATCAGGAGCAGTGGGAGCAATGGGTGCAAGTGTTGGAGATGGAGTTCAAGTGGTTTGGGGATGAAGGGAGGTTAAAAAAAAGCAAAACAACGGGAATCACCTCAAAAATTTTTACATTTAGGGCAAATCATGGCAGCCTAAGGTAAAACCATGGAACAGGAGCTAAAGTTCGAACTCATCTCTTCTCAAATTGAGTTGTTGACAGCTTGTCAGAAGCCAAATTGTAACTTCCCAATACGGTGAAGTTGGCTGTAAATTCCAGGCAGAACGACAGCTCTACGCATTTCAGCCCTTAAATAACATCCTGGTGCCTCCAGCCGTGTGGTGACACACCCGGGAGCATTTAGGAACGTGGACATTGTTGCCACCTAATTCCACCGTGGCGTTAAGGAGCTGGAAAGGGCACACGAGGTGGCCTGATGGGATTTTAGGCCCCTGCGCTCAGCCCAGGATCTCCTGAGGGCTCCCAAATCCTCCCCTCTTGGGTTTCCACGGCCGAGAGCCCCCGCAGCAGCTGTGACCTTTGTGCGGGTGCTGAGGTCTGGGCTGGGGGAGCTGTGACACAGAGCCCGGAGCTGGAGGGGACCAGGAGCGTCCAGGGGAAATGCTGGAGCGGCCATGGAGCGCTGGGAGAGCCGGGGAGACTCCACGGACGAGGAGGAGTGCAGCTTTTCGGGAAGCAGCTCCGAGGAGGAAGGGGATGAAGGCCAGGCAGTGTCCGAGTCAGTGCTCTCCCCTCCTCTCTAGGCCCGCCAGGGGTGGTGGGCGCTGCCAGGAATTAATTCATTAGCTAATTAATCGTTAATAAGTTGTGTTTTACACGTTGTGCTTCTAAGAGCTGCCTGTGCACTTAGGGCTGCGCTGGTAAAATAATTTCTGGTGTTTAATGCCGTTGTAGTAATTAACTACCTGTTGCATTTAATGCATTAATTACTTTTCACTTGTCATAACTCCTTGTTGCACTGGTAACTTTTGCCTTTAAAGCTGTGCATTTACTCAGAGTAACCCCTGCATTTAATATCTCGCACTGGTAGCAATTAGTTGTTTCATGTATTTCCTGGTAATTAGTTTTTCATTTAGTGCTGTGCACTGGCAGTAATTACCTTTGTGTTCAATGCTCTGCACTTGAAGTTCCTCTTTCATTTAATTCCATGGTTACTTGTTGCATTTAGTGCCTTGCAATTGTAGTAATGTCTGCATTTAATGTCTTGTAGTAGTTATTTTCCCTTCAATGCTGTGCATTTACTGGTAGTAACTGCTGGGTTAAATGCTTTGCACTTGTAGTAATTATTACATTTAATGCTGTGCCCTTACAGTAATTACTTTTGCACTTGATGCAGTTCACGTGTAGTAATTACTAGTTGCAATTAATGCCATGCACTTGTAGCAATTCCTCCTGCATGTAATGCTGTGCACTAACTAGAGGTGGCTTTTTCACTGAATGCTGCACTGGTAGGAATTACTCCTGGACTTGCAGTAGTTAGTCCTTGCACTTAATATCACCCACCTGTAACAGTGACATTGCACTGCAGTGTGAGCACTTACAGAAATTATTCCTTGTGTTTAATGCCACCTACTTGTAGTAGTTACTCTCTCCTTTAGTGCTGGGCACTTGCTGGTGGTTGCTCTTGCCTTTAATCCCCTCTTAGTAATTTCTTTCCCCAATTAATGCCTTGCATTTGGAGTTTTTCATGCCATGCACTTCCACGGTTTCGTTTGCCTTTAATGCCGTGGATTTCTGCACTTCCCCTGTGCTGCAGCTGCTGGCCAAAGTCACATTCTAGGAAAGGACGGATTCATATAAGATAACAGAAATTACAACATGCCCTTGTGCATTTGAATACCTGATTTCAAATTTTATTGGAAAAGTTTGAACTGAGGCCACCAATTTGGTGGTATTTTCCTCGTCTGTAATCATCTAAGTATAAAACAGTAACCAAATCGTGTCTGTGACCCATAAATTTACAGGGATAAATGTCTTTGTGTGGCATCTGAGATAACAGGACAAATGTGTTGAATTTTAACTGGAATTAGTGGACATCAGTGAGTTTGAATGCTCGTTATAATGGATCAGTGTATTGGCAAAAACTGGCTACAGCAACTTAATGAGGAATTCAATATTATCCTTCCTTATTCTCTCTGCATTTACCCAAGTTTTAGGAGTTAATAGAGATAATTATCCACTGCTATTCCCCTTCTTTCTCCTTGCTTTAAATTAGCACAATGTGATTTATGAGTGGGGTAAATTAGCACTAATACACACTTAATTCTAGTCCAAATAGACTCAGAGTCAGCATTCCAACACAGACTGGAATAATAATGTCCTTCCCTTCTATTTCTGCTTGCTCTGCTTTAAAAGTATGAATGCGAGAGAGCTCCAAAGCAATTAAAGTAAATTAATGATGACCTCAAAGGGAGGGTACATGTGCATCATCCTTTTTAAACCATATTCTTGCTTTAATGCCTCTAGTCTTTAAATGGGAATTTCTATTCCTAACAGCACCTGTAAATCTCATTTTCTGCTTTAGTGGAAGCATAGAGTGGTGTTCCAGCCTAAATTATTGAGGTGTGTTTAGAAGAGGGGGTCGGGGTCTCTTTTGCCTGTTATCTACTTACCCTTGAAACACGGAAAGGTTGGAGGGAATTGAGATAAAGTGAACACACAAAGTGCACCGCTGACTCTTAAACACTGGAACACCAAATCAACCTGATTAAAATTAATTAAGCTGATATTTTTTATTAGTCTTGGAACCCTAGCCTTTTATTAGTCTATATGGATGATGAAAACAGCAAGGAAAAGCTGTGAAAGCCAAAAAGTTGTCCTCAAAATGCTTGAAGAACTGTGTCAGTTTGAAATCAGAAGATTGCCGTGGAAATAACTGAAGAAATGTGTTGTTTTTTTTTTCTTGCAGGGAGGATGTCAGGACAGCCAACGTCATCGCAGCTGAAGCAGTCACTTGTCTGGTCATAGACAGAGAGTAAGTCCCTCCTTCTGCCTGGGGCTGGGGGAAACTCCAGCTTAAACCCTTTCCAGAGCTTAACAAAAGCCTTGGATCATCTTCTGCAGTGGGGCCTCTTAATTTGGGGTGATCAAGTCACAGATGTGTCATTGATGAATGGAGGGAAAGTGCCCCTAAATCAACCAGACAAAGCTCCACAGTGACAATTAGAAGCACAGGAAGCCCAAATGGAAATGAAGGAGGAGCTGGAATTGCTGTGGAAAGGGAATTACTGGGTATTACAGTGGGACACAGATGGAGTTCACATCATGGAAGGCATCAGCTCCTGGCCAATGTTGGGGCAAGGTGTTATCCCAGTCCATGTGGGGATGGAGAATCCTTGGGAGAAGGACACGGCCCTGCTGGGAGCTCTGTGGCTCAGAGGAGATGCAGGAGATCAGGAGAGTAAAATAATAATTTGTATAGGAGGCTTGAGAGAACTGAGGAGATTTAATCCAGAAAAAAACCATGCCTGGATGCTCCAGTGCTGCAAATCCAGTTTCTCTCTGCAGTTACTGGGAATGGGACTAAAAAATGGCATAAAAATGACATAAAATGACATAAAAACTGAACATGACTCCTGGAGTGGTTTTCCAGCTGTGAAGACCAGCAAAAGGCATGGATACACCTTCATGGGAATCTTTCCATGGCTTTGAAAGCCACAGAGAGGGTGAACAGGGATTGGCTTTTCACTGCAAGGAACCTGCAGGAGGGAGCCAGAAACTATGGAATAATGAGAAAAAATTGCAAGTGTTGGAAAGGAAGATAAATCCATGGGATTTCTGAAGTATGTGGGACCCACCTCTGGGCCAGGAGCTTTCAGACCAGTGTGAATTGTTGGGGTGTCTGGGCATGGCCAGGAGCTGGATCCATGATCCCTGTGGATCCCTAGAAGTGATTCTGGAGCCCTTCTTGTGTTCTGGTGAGAAATGGGATCCTGTGCTGTTGTAGGGCAGATCTCCATCCCCTCAATCCTGCTGTGACACAAGTGGTTTGTGTTGAGTTCTCTCACAGGCCTCCATTTCTGGAAATCCAGTGTTCTGTGAAGGCTGAGCTGGGGAATGTCTTCAGAAATCCCAATAAGTTCTGCTTTATCTTAATTCATTATTAATTGCAAAACCCAGGGTCTGTCCATTGAACACAGTTGGGGAACACCTGAGAGCTCCTTTCTCAGCCTGGTGGATAGAACACCCACCCTCCCCTCTCGTGCTGTGGGGTAAAGAAAGGAAGAAGAACTTGGTAATTTAGCAAGATGATATTTTAATAATCTTTATGCTTTTAATAACTAGATAATTTAGCAAGCATTAATTCAGAGAAATAAAAAGCTACAAGTAATTTATGCTTTTTATTTTTACACTTTGGCAGCAGATATTTTTTGGTTTGCACTGTAAGACTTTAAAAAACCCCAATAATAATAATAATAATTGCGGAGTCACTTGCTCCCGATCACATTCCACACTCTTCCTTTCCGTGTCTCCAGTGCCTTGTCCTCAGCATACAATGCCCTTGAAATAGTAAGGAAGTACAAGTTAAATTTAAACTGATGAAGCTGTGGTTAATCTACACCAGAGATTCTATTAACACTCTGCAATTAGCAGAGTAACACTATTTATAAAATTCTTATTTATAGTGCAAGAAAAGTGACCCTATTGATAGCCCTATTTATAGCTCAGGGCAGGCTGTCCTGTGTCCTGGCCAGGGCTGAATTTCGTGTCCCAGCTCTTCCTTGGGCTGTTATTTTATGGGAATGACAACTGCAGGAGCAAAATTTCATGTGGAGACAAACTACCAGGGCTTGTGGCAATTTGGGGAACTGGTGAGGAAAAAGAACCATCTTTTAATATCCAGATAGAGCGAATTTTCCACCTTTTGGGTTGTGGTGGTGGATGTGAAGGTTGAGTGACACAGAAGGCGGCAATGGAAGCGAGGAGTGGGTGTTCCCTGCAGCTGGAATGTGCTCCATGCAGCAGGAGGGCTGACACAAGTCACTGAAGCTGCCAAATGTTTCCTTTTTCCCAGACAAACTCTTTGCCTAATCTGATGGAACCACGGAAGCAGCAATTTCCGTGCTCTGTGGGTGTCCCCAGCTGAAGCAGCTCAGCAAAACTGGTGCTGCAGTTTCAAAAGATGAGTGATGGGAAAAGACCTTTCCCTTAACACATGGAATTCCTGGAGAATTCCAGTCTCACTGACCAACACCACCCACTGGACTTATCTGCAGCAGGGTAATTCTTCCTAATTCCTTGGGAAAATCTTCCCAAGGCATCCAAAAATTGCTCCAGCTGCCACACTCCCATCTAATTAACAAAGAGAGTCACACCTTGGTGCCACAGGAAGTTATTCCTAAGGGAGGTGTGAGCCTGGCTCTGGATTTGCCAATATTCCCATCGATTTTAGGGCTGGTTTAGCTGCTGCAGAGTTTGTAGTTTGGGCCTGAATAATATGGGAAACTTTCTTCACAGAGATGAGCCAAGAGCTCTGGGCAAGTTGGGTTTGAGAAGGGAATTCCTTAAGCATGAAAAGAGGGAATGCTTTGCCTAAAAGGATTTCTGGAATTTATAAAATATGTATAAAATGGCTACAGGGCTGAAGCAGTGGGAGTCAGAAATACCACAAGGGAAGTCAAACTGGAGCTCATGATGGGGCTTTAATTACCAGATGATGTTGGTGCTGCCTTGCTGTTTAATTTTCTTGTGAAACCAGAGGGCTCTTCCAGTCCCAAAAACACCCCAAAGACTCCCAAAAAGTAGTAGAGCTATTTTTGCCTATCTAGATCAATGTGCTTTGCAAAGTGCATTTCCAGCATCCTTTTCTGGCATAGGAATGAGCAAAATCCTGATCCAAATATGAAAACAACCTGCAGGAAGCATTTGCTGCATCCCATGGACTTCATTCCCAATTGTCCTTGTCCTGAAAATATTTTTTATGAAAAACATTGGCATTTTTTCCATCGTGCAGTTTTGGTCTTGTGTCACTTTCTTTACTGGAATAATGAATTTCAGTGGGACTTGGTCCTTATTGCTCTTAATCCTTCCCTGGGAGGGTGGGCAGGCCCTGGCACAGGGTGCCCAGAGAAGCTGTGGCTGCCCCTGGAGCCCTGGCAGTGTCCCAGGCCAGGTTGGGCACTGGGGCTTGGAGCAGCCTGGGACAGTGGGAGGTGTCCCTGTCTATGGCAGGGGTGGCACTGGATGGGCTTTGAGGTCCCTTCCAACCCAAACTTTCCTAGGAATGCTGGGATTCCCATTGGGACCATCATTCACTTTGGTGCCCCAAGGAAGAAGACTGCCAGGAAAAAAACCAAAACATTGTGTAGTCCTACCTGGTCAGGTGTATTTAAAAGAAAGAACTTGGCAATGAGAAAGAAAAAAATGCAAGGAATTTTCCATTATCATCAAAATTTCAATGTGGAAAAGGAATTACTGTGATCCAGCGGGGAAAATGAAGTGAGAGGGTGACAAGGCTGAGGAAATGAGGCTGTAAGGGACCACAGCATGGGGCAGGCTGGGGACTTCTCCGTGCTCAAGCTCTCTGGGGACTCAGGATTGATTTCTCCAATGTTCTTCCTGCCAGCCATGGAGCACAGACCCAACCGTGGGCTTATGGAATTGGCTTGGAGACATCAACAAAATCCACACAGCATTCAGGGAATTGTGCAAAAAAAAAAAAAAAAAAAAAAAAAAAAAAAAAAAAGGCCAGCTGGATATCTGACCATTTGGAGGAATTTGGAGAAGCCTTTGGATTCTTGAGGAGCCACACAGCTCATTGCAACCCCACCATTTCTTGCTGCTCAAACCTCCATTCTAGGGACACACATTAATATTTTATAGGACCTCTCAGATGGCATTTAGGCATTTCTATTTCCAAATGCTTTTTTTTTTTTTTTTCTTCACAATTCATGGACTTTCTGTCTTTAGGACTTGCCTTGACCCTACAAGATCAAGGCTGTTGTTAATGAAGTTCTTCCTGTGGTGGCTGCAGGAATTCATCCTCTGGGAAAAAAAAGCTACAGTGGGAGATGCTCGATGGTGTTGCCAACAAATTGTTCTGAGCTTGGCCTTGTCAGAGCTCATCCTGGTGAATTTCCAGGCTCCTTGGAGGGGTTATTAGATTTATTCCAGAAGTCCAGTTGGGGAAAAGTTAACAAACATGTGCTGAATTTGATGGATTGGTCCTTTAGGAACTTGTTTATGAAAGGTCTTCTGATAAAAACGGTGCAGACACGCCTTGAGCATCTGTTCTGTGGACCAGTTTGAATAAAGATGCACAGCCAGACTTCACTTTGCAGCCCCTTTGTATGGAGAGAAAACAGGAGGGAAAGGCTCCAAACTCATTCCTGACATTTGGATCATCATTGGCACCCCCAGGGACAAGTTGGTGCAACTTTATAATTCGTTTTTTTTCCACACCTACCTCTTGAAACTGAGAAAGTGTTTGAAAGTGTTCGTGGCTGCTCCCGAACTGTCGGAATATTTACACTGAGGTTGATTCAGGTTCATCTTTTATTTATATGGGATTTTTTTCCCCTCCATATAATTTATTTATGGTGCCAACAATGTTTTCCTGGAGCTTGGAGATTTAGCAACACCGTGGGTGTTGGGAGGACAAAATTGCCTCATGCAAATGGAGAGAGAGGAGCTGATGGATCAGAGCCAGGAAAACTCAGGGCACAGCTGCTGCTGACAGAGAGGTACAGAACTACCTGGAATTGACACTAAATGCTGTTTTTCCAGCTTCTTGTCTTCTTCAGCTGCATGTATCAAGAGGATGCACTTTTTTTTTAAGGCAACATTTTATATATTTCAGCTATTTTCTGCTTTTCCACTTTGCATTTTCCGTTTTTGTCTGTGTTTCAAAGCCTGGTTTTTATCAGGGAGAGCTGTGAGGTGTCAGCAAAGGTTATTGGATCGGCCCTCCTGGCAATGGAAATTGGAGAAAAATGAAATAAAAAAGTATTATCCTGGCATGACTGACCCCATATAAGCTGAGCCGAGCTCTTTCAGTAGAGATTTTAGGGTTTGCTGCTTTGCTGTTTCTCCCAGTCAGAGCGAAGTTTATCCATGGAGAAAATTGGTTATGAGTAGAGAATAGAAAAAATGAAGAGAAAAGGCCATGAGGAGAAAGAAAACTGAGCAATTTCTGATTGAATTCTGGGGGAGGTTAGGACTGAGCCAGGAATTCAACAATGTTGAGATGGGCAATAAAAAAGGGACTCAAGTGAACTTTAATATCTTGCCCAGTGCTAAGTCTGGCTTTAAATTATTTTAAAAAATTAAGTGTTTTAAGTAAACTGTTGTTACTCCTTCCAGTGACTTTTTCTTCTTTAATGTTTCACTGGGAAAGATTAATTTGCTTTGCCAAAAAACAAAAAATAGGACATTTAACCCTGCCACATCTTCCTAAGCAAAGCAAGCTTAAATCACAATTGAAGCCCTAGATGATGTTTTATAGCCCTCCAGGATGGTGTTACTGTGTTAATTAATTGCCTAAATACCTGTTTGGGGTGCAATTGGGTATTAACACCCCAACCTTGCTTTGCTCTCACTGTCACCTTGCAAGGTCTGGCTTCACCCCGTGGCACATTCCCAGCACCAGGAAGATAAAACTTGAGGTGTTGAATGGGCTGAGTTGTTTTCACTGATGAGCAAGGAATTTGGGGTTGAAGAGATACTCCCATGATTAACATGTCCTAATATTAAAAATATTAGTGATTACCAGATTGGTTAAAAACCGCTAACATGAATTTACGTGAGAGAAAAGGGGGTTGTGCCTTCTCTTCTTCGTTAATGAATTAATTAATTTGCTTTCCCTGTGCTGCATAAAC
The DNA here is from genome assembly GCA_013400775.1 of Chaetops frenatus. Classification (NCBI taxonomy): domain Eukaryota; kingdom Metazoa; phylum Chordata; class Aves; order Passeriformes; family Picathartidae; genus Chaetops; species Chaetops frenatus. The sequence continues at coordinate 40,665 of VZTR01013755.1, read as the reverse complement.
GATTTCCTTGATTGTATGATTTAAAATATAATGAATTAAGTGGAGTGGAAGACATGGGGAATTGGTGTGGGCAGAAGGCATTTCCTGAGCAGTAAACCCCAGCAGAGAATCCCGGGATGGCTGAGGCTGAAGGGAGCCCAGTGGGTGCCTGGTGGCAGCTCCCTGCTCCAGCAGGGCCATCCCAGAGCACAGGGCACAGCATTGTGTGCACCCAGCTCTGCAACAGCCCCAGGGAGGAGAATTCCTCTGGAAAAACCCTTTCAGCAGCTCCAGACCCAAACCACCTCTCCTAGCTGTCACCTCCTGCCCCACAGCCACGGGGAAAATCCGGCTTTTTCCAACAGGATAATCATGATTCCCTTGGCTCTGCTGGAAGTGCTGTCCCCGCTCTCCACACATCCATGGGGTACATTCCATAGGGTCAGGCATCTCCTGAAGGACCCCCTCAGGACAGTCAGTGTGTCTGAACCTGCTGGGGTCCCACCGTTCCCATCCCAGGAACACGGAGTTTCCCTGGCTCACCCCGTGCCTGGCAGGACGCTGCATTTCCCCAGCTGCCCTGGATTCTCCTCACCTGCTCAGTGCCCTTTGTTCTCTTTGATCCTACAAAACCTCCTTGAGAAAAGGCCATATTCAATATCCCCTTCTTATTCCTAAAGTCAGAGATGTGGCCCCCAATGGGGATTTTAGTTTATTTCTTTCTAATTTTTTCGACGTTTCCATTAATTTTTTGTCAACTTAGAACAATTTCTGTTCTTCAGCTCCATGTTTTGTACCTCAGGAGTGTCAGGAACTCAGAGGTATCGCAGGATTTTCATTTGTGAGGCTGTGACCTTAAGGCAGAGATCAGTCAAGAGACTCTGGTTTGCAGCAGTTCATCCTTTCAAACTTTTCTTCCTTGAGAAAAAGAAAACATGCATGTGACAGACCCACTGGGAATATTGGGATTGGGTGCTGAAAAATACCTTTTCACCTGGAATATTTGTGTTTGAAGGCATTCACTTACTGCAGTTAATAATTTCCAGTTTTCCATGGAATCCCAGAATGGTTTGGGATGGAAGGGACATTAAGGATCATCCCATTCCACTCCTGCTATAGGCAGGGACACCTTCCACTATCCCAGGGTGCTCCAAGTCTCATCCAGCCTGGCCTTGGACAATTCCAGAGATCCAGGGGCAGCCACAGCTTCTCTGGGCACCCTGTGCCAGGGCCTGCCCACCCACCCAGGGAACAATTCCTTCCCAATATCCAATCTAAATACCCTCTCTTTCAGTTTGAACCCCCTTTGATGTGTTTTTGGATACTGTTTCTCTAAAGATGAGAAAGCTGGGATCCAGAAATGAAAATTCCCCTTTGGAAGCAGAGGGATTTACAGGGTTCCTGGTTGGAGGAGAGGGGTGTGATGGTTGAGGTGCCACCATCAGGCACCTTGGCACATTTGCTCTGAAACTTCTACCAGAGGGTGAAAACCTTCAGCAGCCATTTCAGTGGGCTCGATAAGTAATTTTGGATCTTCTTGGTGTTGGTTTTTGCATCTCCAGCATTTCTGAGTCTGTGTTTCCCAGCAGATTCTCAGCCTTGGGCCTGGTGGGTCACTGGCATCAAGGTCCGGCCCTGATTGCTGCCAAAAAGTCACACTGGATTTCTTGGCTCCCAGATGGAATCTCTTCAGCTTTAGTGGTGCACCTGGCAGTTCTGGGTTACTGGTGGGACTGGATGATCTTCAGGGTCTTTTCCAACCTTGGCGTTTTTGTGATTTTCCTCTCAAGTGTCCTTTTGTCTTTACAGCTCCTTCAAGCACCTGATTGGGGGCCTGGATGACGTCTCCAACAAAGCCTATGAGGATGCAGAAGCAAAAGCAAAGTAAGTGCTCAGCACTTGAGATTCAAGTCTCAAACTTGTGTTTGTTGATGATGCACCACTGGAATTCCCAAAAAACCCCCTCCTTGTTCTCCATGCAGTAACACAAAACGGATTAGAAAGGAGAGATTCCTCCTCTGGATGGAGGAATTTTCCTCCTTGTGTCTCCTTGGTTCTCCCCATGAATGTGGAGATGGGTCTCCTCTGGTCAGTGCCCAAAGCCAGGTTATCCCCAGGTCCTCCTCAATCACAATATTTGAATCCAGTGGCTCTTCCAGAAATGCTCTTGAAATATTGTGAGGTGAGAAACTCTAGATCTCAGAATTGCACTTGAGGGAATTGTTGAGGGGATTGCTGTTGAGGGAATTGTTGTTGAGGGGATTGTTGTTGAAGAGATTGTTGTTGAAGACATTTCATTTCTTTAGAGAACTCTGACCTTTCTCAGATACTTTTCACAAAGTCAAACTTGTTTTTAGACAAAGAATGGGCAGTGGAGTTTGTCATTTTGAGATAAAAACTGGAGCTGCTTTGATGTGAAGCAATATATTCATCTGAAGTCCACAATAAATAGTCATTTCTTTGAGAAGAGAGCTATAGTGTATTAGTTTAAAACTTTCTAAAAAAACCTCACTTTTTATTTATTCTTGAGGTACAATTTGATTTGAATCTATAATATTTAAGTTCTGATTCTATCCCAATGATTAAAACTTTTCAAGAGGATCCTTTTCTGCTTCAAGAGATGCTCAATATCAACCAATCACAACTTAAAGGCAGAAGTTGTTGAAAAGAAAATTAAATTTGCTCTCTACAAAATGTCTTTACTTTTCCTTCCTCTCAATTACTTTGCTTTTATGGGGATTTTTTTTTTTCATAGCACATTAAGGAAGGGGAGGGGTGTTTTCTCAAAGTCAAATGCTCCAAGTGACTGCCTAAATTGCAGATTCCAGTTAAGTTATACATAGGAACTTCTCATTAAACCAGAGGTGTTGGAATGGTGTCTGCTAAAGGTGTTGGGTACCTCTGTGGAGGGAAAGTGAGAAGCCTCAATTAGTTATTGATTTAAAATAACTCTTGGTGTGTTTCAGAAACTGGGATCCATCTCAAAAATCTTCAGCTCATGAGCAAAGCTTGTTAAACCTGCAAAATACCCCACAGCTTTCTCTTTTCTTATCTTTGAGTGATATTTGAAAAGCTATATTTAATGAATGTTAAGGTATTAAAAGGGTTGCATTTTAGATTGGAATAACATTTCCCTGCCTCAGATCAAACATAAGTTTCCTTCTTATAAAGAAGTTCCATTAAAAAGGTTAAATTCCCTAAATTCTTGTTGACCCAATGAAAAAGGTGAGAGACTGTCAACTTCCTTTACCATCTCCCAAAAAAAGGGATCTGGGGCATAGAATACTTCAGACAGATGGTCCCAAGTATCCCAGTCTCATTCTGTTACTATTTGATATTAAATTTTGAGTGTTCCTATTCAGGTTGCATTGATTTCCATCGGAGCAGAAGGGAAGAAAACATTGGGAATAAAACTGGGGACTTTTGGGTTGGGTCATAAACAATGTCACAGTCACAGAAGGTTTTTGAAGGTGCCATCACAACCCATCAGCACCAAGAGAAATGTGCCTGTCCCACATCTGTAGTTTTAAGCTCTATTCTTGAGTATTTATTATCCCAGGAATGCTGGGGATGCGGATTGAGGAGATTTTGAGGATAGTTTAGGGAGTTTTAGGATCTGCTGTACAATGTGGGGGGAAACTGCAGTTTGGGAGCTCTTTGGAAGAAACTCTTCCTTTTGGGAGCCACTGGGTTCTGACCTTCACATTTTTCAGCTCTTATCTTCTTTAGTCCTTTCCTCCTAATGCCAAGTGTTTCATCCCAATGGAAGGGTAAGGCCCTGCTGATGGAGGAATTGCTCCCTAAAAGGCTGAACCAATTAATTTTGATGGCAACTTTTTTATCTTCAAGGTCAGAGGCTCGTGCTGGAGCCCTGTCACTGCAGAGTTGGGGTGACAGTGACATTATTGTCACATCTTGACATTTTGCCTCAGACAGAGCAGGAGGGATCAGTGTTGTCTGCCTGGAAAAACATCCAGAAATAGGAATGCTCTATTGAAAAATAGAGTATTTAGCAGTCAAATTCCATATTCCTGATTGTTGGGCTCCTTGAAAACCAGCTGAAAGATGGATAGAGGAGGGAAAAATGGCAAAGTTCCTTGGAGAGTGACCCCAGAGGAGCTGTGAGCACTTCCAGAAAGTTTCGGTGTTCCAGAGTTACCTTGCAAGGTAAAACTCTTCAGTAAGAAAAGTCTCCTTGGCAGCAAGTTTAACCTGGATTCCTTTCCAAGCAGCAGTTAATTAGCTCCAGCTAATTTGTCCTTCAAGGGCTTATTTTTTCTGAGGGGAGGTTTGTGATAGGGAACATAAAACGGTGGGCAGGTTTGTGAGGCTTTACACAAATCCCATGGAATGTTTTTGCTCCTCTTTTTTTAGCTCACATCTCCTTTTCAGAGCTCATTGCCAGCTGGGAAAAGGCCTTGGGATGGATCCCATGGATCAAGTGCATCAGGGTGAGCAAGGCCAGGTTGGGCAGGACCGGTCTAGTGGAAGGTGGAAGGGGTTGGAAGGAGATGGGCTTTAAGGTCCCTTCCAACCCAAACCATTCCAGGACTGTAAATGCCTACAGAATTAGTGGCACTGGGGTTTTTTCCCATTTCCGTGCTGGAGCACATGCCTGGAGTCACGGAGCTCAGGGCATGGCTGAGAGGAGTTAGGCAGAAGTTACAGGCTTGGAATATCTTTCCATGTGCCCATCCGTCCTCCAGGCCTGCAGTGATGCCTCGATGGGGCTACCTAAAAACACAGGCCACACAAAATTAAGGGAATAAGAAGCAGTTGCACTCATTGAAGGGCCTTAAGGTACATTTTGGACAGACAAAGCTCCCCACAGGGGCTACACCCAGAAAGGGCAGGTCATGGGTGTTCACACTTCTACAAGTTTTGTCTATTTGCATATTAGGGGTTAATCTTCCAATTACAGCTTCAGGTAATGAAGGCATTTACCCCAAGTTTGCTCCCCCCAGCTCTCTTTTGTTTACACTTCTCAGGGCCTGAGACAGTGAGGTGTCCTTGATTCCCAGGCCTGGAGAGGAATTCTTTTGCCTGGCTAAAATGGGAGAGCAGTAGCTGACACTGTGTATGGAGTTTAGAGTTATACACTGAAGAATTGCAGGATTACAAATATATGAAAAATATAAAAGCTAGAATTCTAAGGCAGCAGCAGGAGCTGAACTATTTGTTGAGTTTATTTTCATTTTAGAGGCACTTTCCTGCTTTTTGCCAGCTTGGGGTTGGCAGTTTCCTTTAATGTCCATCCTTTGTGTTCCCTCTCTTAAATCAGCAGTTTCAGACATGTCACCTGTGAGACCATGATTTCCATTGTAGGCTATAATTTTAGTTACAGGATTGTGCAGACTTTAATATGAATTATAATATTCTACTCCTCGGATGTATTCAAATGAGTCAATGAATTAATTAACTAATGAATATCATAGTTACCTCCTAAAAGTGGAAGGAGAGAGGCAACTTTGCTTCACACTCTGAGGAAATAGGAGGCCAGAAGAGCAGCACCCATGTCCTTGTGCCAGGCCTGGCCATGCTGGCATTTAGGGCATTAAGGAGATGCCCAGATGATCAGGATTATCTCAGTGTAGCTTGCTTCCAGATGGAGCCACTCCAGCAGCTCCCATAAATCCAGGGGGACACGGGAGGGTGGTTTCTGCTGCAGTTGGTGGTGCCAAGAGGGGTGAAGTTCAGTGACACCAATCCCTCCTGCTGGGCTCTTCCCAACCTGGGAGCTCCTGGCGTTGTTCCTGTGCAGTTACTGAACCCTTCCCAAGCTTGGTTGGGGTTCCTCTCTAGGTGGTGCCACCTTTCCATGGCACGGCTGTGACACAGTGACAGCACCCAGGTGTCCCTCAGCACCCAGCTGGGACAGCTGGCAGCTGCCTGGCTGTGCCTGGCTGAGCAGAGACCCCAAACCACTGTCCCAGTGCTCCCATCACATTCCCAGCTGGCTCCCAGTGCTGATCCTCTGTGGCAGCAGGGCTTGGGATTAACCCCCAGCTGAAGCCTGGGCTCTGGTACCTTTGTGCTGTTGCTCCAGGCTCTCTGCAGGTAGACTGCACTTTTTTTTGTTCTGACTGCATTTTTCCCTTGGTTTTTCTCCTGTTCCAGCTGTGTTGCAGCCCTGGGGGAATGTCTGGATACTCACAGCCAAAATCAGCTGCTTTTCACAGGACTCGAGGGGACAGGGACCTTTATTTAGTGTGTGATGCCTTTCCCTGTCCTTGCAGCTCCTGTCCCAGAGCCTTTCATCTTTCTGGAGCTGTGTTTTAATGAAGAGCTTCATTAACATGTCGACTCAAAGACCTTAAAGCTCTTTTCCAACCTGGATGATTCTGCCCAAACCTTTTGTTTTAGTGCCCTTTTCTAGTCCCTGTTTTCAGTCCCTGAGATGTCCCTTTTTTCACCTTTCACCCTCTCTCACACAATTTATTCATAAAAAAGCATCCCAGGAGTTCATTGACCTAATTTTGCTACAGAGGATGGTTATTAATATTTTTCCATTTTATATACCTACAGAAATGAAACAATATAAAAGTACAAAGACATCCCTTAAGAAAACATATCTAAGGAAAATAAATAAAGGGTAAGAGGAAAGAGGAGAGAGGAGAGATCTCAGAGCCACCCATGGATCCAGAAATGAAACATGATTGTTGCAACTTAGATATCTGTGGGTCAAAGTGACGGTCACAGTCTTGATCCATTGAGGACGAGGAAACATCTCCATGAACATACTAAGGCTGGATTGGCCCTTCAGCTCTGTAAAAAGGAGCAGAGACCAGCTTATGTTCATAGAAACTCCTGTTTTGATGAAATGGGAAAGCCTGGGAAAGCTTTGCCTGCAGGTGCTGCCTCTGCAGGGCTCTGGTACCTGCTGGGTTGGGCATCCAGCCAGCCCTGGGGTTGTGTGGCTATAACAGCCCTGGACATTAGGAAGGATGGCTTTATTTTGTTCACAAGTACAGCTGAGATAAGCCAAGAAAGATTTTTACCCACTGCCAGAAGGGAAATGGGCAGAGTTAGGGTTCCAAAATGGGAACTGCCAGCTAAAGAGGATGATTTAGTGAGGGTCTGACTTGTTGCTGGGCTGGAAAACTTTGGCTGAAATAATCCACCAAGGCATGGAATGTCATTTTTTCCTGCAAGAGACAGTATCTGCTGCCTTTGCAGCATCAGGGAGCTGTGCTGAGGGGCTCCATCCCCCTCTGTGCCCCTTGTTCCAAATTAGGGACCATCTGGGAAGCAGGTTTTGCCTCAGCTATCCACGGTGCCAGACTGGGGAGAAATCCCATGGGATATGCAAAAAGCTGGCAAAGAGCTCCTCAGGACTATAAAAAGCAGAGGTTGCAGTCATTTCTTTTAAGCTGTGTAAATAATTAAAACCCTTCTCCTCCCTGGTGAGGGCTGTGGGGAAGCAATAACTAATCATCAATACCTATTTAGTTTGTGTGAGCTGGAACATTTGCTACTCAAAAAAACTGGGATTTTAGGTGGCATTATTGGCCTCTAATATGGAAGAGCTTTTTCTCTTTCTGCTGGAGAGTTTTGCTTTTCCCAGTGTTCAGCCTTAGATAATTTGTTATTTCATCCTGAAGCCACTGGTAGTTTGTATCCAGCTCTATCAGAGTTTCCTGATTGCTGTAATAAATAGGGGTGGAATTAGAAAACCATCGCAGAAATCTTTTGAAAATGTGAGAGCCCAGCAAGAGGCCACGCAGGGTGATGTTCCCAAGTGAAGGTAAATGCTAAATGTGACTTTGTTTTTTGAGGGGGAGCTGCTGTTTGTTTGCAGACTTGGATAATTCACACAGAGACCACACCAGGCAGACTTGGGGGCTGCTTCCCTCTGGAGAAAGAGCACTGGGAATGCTCTGTCACCCACCAGGGATATCTGAAATGACCTTGGAATCCCAGGCTGTTTTATCTGGGCAATAATCTCTGTGCTCTCCCCTTGCCCAGCTGACCTTGGGATGTGATACAGATGTCACATGGAAGCCTTGGTGGAGAAAAGGCAGGGCCTCTGGAGCAGGCTGCTGGCCCAGCAGCTGGCTGCATTTCTTTGTGGAACTGGGGCTGTCCTCTCTGTTTTATGGAATTAGGGCTGTCCTGAGGAAGCAAAACTGCAGCAGAACTCATCCCAAGGGTAACAAATTCCAGAGGGAGCAGAAATGCAATATGAGTGCATCCATGTGTGTGGCCATTCCAGCTGCACGTGGTGGGAGCACTTGGTGGGCTGGGCCTTGGAAATATCAACCATTCCTTTGGCATGGATGGGAATCTTTCTCTCAGGAGCTAATCCCAGTGCTTGGAGCTCTGTGTAGCACTGGCTCAGTGCTTTAAACAGAAACCTTGGCCAACTTTGGGGGAGGTTGAGGCAAAGGCAGCATTAAAATATTTCTGTGCACCCCTGGTGGTGTAAATTGGTTGTCCAGCACATTTTGGAGCCGTCCTGAGGATTTATCCAAAAAGCTTTTAAGGATTACACTACTGGAAGTTGGGCTATTTCTGTCCCACTGTCATCTGCTGACTTAAATAACAGGCAGGCACTTGAACAAAATGTAATGCAAATAAAACTGAGTGATTCTGTTGCCACAGGGAGCCACTGATTTTGGAACTGCTGGGAACAGGTGTGGGATCATTTGTGGCTTTCCCAGCACTGCAGTTCCCTGCTAGTCCAGTTCTGCTTGGTTGGACCTCAGCACCTCCTAAGAGCTCAGGCCTCACTTTTATACCCAAGGATTTTTAAGGGAAAGGAGAGAAGGAGATGTAGGGCCAGGGAGAGATGAAGGGCAGGTATGCAGCTGGTGCTGGCACCCAGGGAAGGTTTGGCAGGAAAAGATTTGGGAAGCACTGGGGCAGGAGGTGGGACAGTGTTGTCTCCCTGCTGTCAAATTGTCTCGGCAGGGCTGGCAAAGGTGTTGCCAGATAAAGAAGTTTCTTCCCATTCACCCAAAACCCTTCCCAGGCCAGGATTTATGGGAGTAGCTCCAAAGTTTGGAAATGCTGGTTATTTTTTAACTGCAAGGAGAGGGGAAGGACCAGAGGGTGGAGGTTTCTGCTTCAAAATGAGTGGATATTCATTGTTTTCCCTGCAAACATTAGTGAGCGTGGTGCCCAAAACCTGCCCAGCAAATTCAGCTGACCCTAGGACAGAAACTGTGTCACACTGGAAGATGAAATTCAATCACCCAGCTGTGAAATGGAAGAATTTAATCCCACTATAAGTGAAAAACCCAATGCAGCCTGAACTCCAAAGCTGCTGCCAACACCTTGATCCCACCAGCAAGTGAGCCACCAAAACAGACCCTTTTTCTTCTGCCCTGTAAAAAACAATCACTTTTTCTGAGGGCCCAAATTGCTTTCCATACACAGCTTCCAGTCTAAATGTAGTCCCCATTCCACTCAGGATTTCTATCCTCATCTCATCCTTACCTAGGGAGCCATTTCCATGCCTAAAGTGGCTCCAGGAGAGCTGGAGAGGGACTGGGGACAAGGGATGGAGGGACAGGACACAGGGAATGGCTTCCCAGTGCCAGAGGGCAAGGATGGATGGGATATTGGGAAGGAATTCCTTCCCTGGGAGGGTGGGCAGGCCCTGGCACAGGGTGCCCAGAGAAGCTGTGGCTGCCCCTGGATCCCTGGCAGTGCCCAAGGCCAGGTTGGGCACTGGGGCTGGGAGCAGCCTGGGACAGTGGGAGGTGTCCCTGCCCATGGCAGGGGTGGCACCGGATGGGCTTTGAGGTCTCTTCCAACCCAAACCAGTCTGAGATTCGAGGAGAGGATTCTAGGATGGGTCTGGGCCTTCCCTGCTCCCAGCTGTGGGACCCACAGGATGTGATGCTCCCATCTTTAGAATCACCAGGAAGGTGCCAGCCTCCCATCACAGTAACTTGCACCGTAACACTGAGTAATGGAGGTTTATTTTAAAAAAAATCCTGATGCTTCCAATATTATTGATGGATCGTGAGAAACTACCACCATGTGACATCATTTTTTTTATTATTATTATTTTTATTATTTTTTTTCCCCCATGTGCTTGTTTGCAGCACTTGGAATCCTGGAATGGTTTAGCTTGGAAGGGACCTTCAAGCCCACCCTGGGCAGGGACACCTTCCACTAATCTCAGGGTGCTCCAAGTCCATCTAGCCTGGCCTTGGACACTGCCAGGGATGGGGCACACACAGCATCCCAATCCCCATGCTGGGCAGTGCACTTGGTTTTCCTGGCTGTGCTCTGCTCCACTTACATTGATTTGCCCTCAGATGCATTTGCTCCATTTTCTCAGTGCTTCACTGAACGCTCCATGAAATGATTTGAGAAGTGCTGAGCTCCAAATCTTTAAATCATCTGAAAAAGTAAAAAAAAAAAAAAAAAAAAAAAAAAAAAAAAAAAAAAAAAAAAAAGGAAAAACCGTTCTCATGATTTAGCTGATCCCACAGCTTCTGCAGAGGTATAACAAGATAAAACATCAGAAATGTAGATAAGATGACATTGTGAATACGTGTGACAGCTCAGTGCCTGTAAACCTTGAAAGAGAACATCAAAGCCTGATCTGGCCCATTATGTTGGACATTAATGTAAAACTACCTGGAGGTTTTTAATGGGGCTTTTGTTATTAAATTTCTGGTGCGAGTTAAAAGCCCCTCATTCGTGGCTGTATTTAAAATTCATATTAGCGATGGCAGTGAGGTGTTTCTGGCTCTGGCTGCTCAGCAAAGCAGCACAGGGAGATGTGTCTGAGCCCTGTCTTTGCTGTCTCTTGGTTTGCTCTCATTTTCATGTACAATTGCTGGGTTGTTCTGCAGAAAACATCAAATAACATCACTTATTGATCACAGAGCGGGGCATTAGAGGGATACCGGGAGCTCCAAAGCGCGCAACTGGAATTTGCTCAGCTGTTGATGATCCACGTTAAACAACTGCCCCGTATCTCCCCAAGCCCTTCAGAGCTCCAGGTCCTGGTGCTGATCTTAGTCTTGGATTAAATCTCAGGCCTGGGTGCATTTCCATCCCAAGATGCTTCCTCTGGGAGGTGCATTCCTTCAGCCCTTTGCAGGCTGTTCCTGTGCAGGAGTGATTTCATTCCTCTTGGAGGGCAGTGTGCAATTCCCATGGCTTGGGAGTCTTTGAGGAGCCTGTGATGGGAGTGGGGCTGGCAGCAGGCCAGGTCAGGCCTGGGACTCTTGGAACAGGCAGGGAAATTGCCAGGGAGTCCCTGCTGATGCTGGCTTGGCACAAACCAAAAAGCTTTGAAACATCAGCCATGCCCTTAAATTCCCCCACTTCCAGCTTCCCAGACATTTCCTGCACTCAGGGAGTGAGTGCCTGGAGTTCAGCTTTGAAAGCTGTTTTACCAACCCCACTGCTCCAAATCAGCTGTTTTCATAACGAGGCAGGAGCTGAGTTGTCATCTTTTGCATCTGGGTCAGATTCAGACATGAAAATATTTAAGAGTTGAGCAAGTGCTTAGTGAGGATGTGAGCTCCTGCTTGGAAAAGCAGTGGATCCAGGAAAAAAATGCTGCTCCAAGATTTCTGCTCCCTGCCGCTCACACGTGCCCTTGCTAAGTATTGAAGCTGACATTTAAAGCAAAAAGGATTTGCTGTCATATTTTATGGTTGCAAAGGGTAAAGTCCTGCAGGATCAGAGCCTTGCACTGATCACAGACCACACTCAGCACTTCCCAAAGCCCCCTGAAATTTAAATATCATCAACTGCTTTTCTTGCAACCAGCTGAAACTCTGGTCATTTCAACTTCCTTTTAGTGAGCTTGGGAAATGCAGTGGTGAAATGAAGAATATTTCCTCCTGTTTCTATTTGTGTTTCAACCTCTCTGTTGCTTCTCAGGCAGGCAGGTTTTTATCAGTGCCTCATTATCCAGGACAGCTCCTTGGAAATGGAAAAACCACTCAGACCTCTCAGGAGAGACAGTGCAGGTGTAAAGGCTTGGAACAAGTAGTGCTGTACCTTCCCTTTCCTGGTGGGTTGGTGATGGTTGGAGGTGGGAGTCCCTTGACTGAAGTGTCCTTTTCTAGTGAATCTCTTTGCATGGCTTCAAGCATTTTGCAATATTGTTTTAAAAACGGCTAGGGGAAAGAAATTCAAATATTTGTTTGACCTGCAGCATCTCCTGTGCCATTAAACAGAGGAGCTGAGCATAAGAAAGCTGAGCTTGGGGGGTGCCGGGGCTGCACTGCTCAAGAACTCAACAGGAGCTGCCCCAGTGAATTCCCCTTTTGAGTCAGTGAGTGTTGGATGGCACAGCCTGGCTTGGAATGAAAATAATCACACACACCTCAGCTATTTGAAAGTTTCCCCTAATTTTCCCCAAGTTTCAGTGGACGGCATTGCTTAGAAAAAGAACATTTCTAGTAGAGGGCATCATTCTTTCTGCTGCAGGGGCTCAGGAGAGGCTGATCTGTGCCACCTCTTTGGAGAAGGCACAACAGGCGTGCCCAAAGATAAACACTCCTGGAATATTTGTAAATGGCTTTGAAAGTGCCTCTAGAAAACAAATTATTCGATCATATTTTATTGTGGCCTTCTAAAAATTCTCCAGAGCTTGGAATAGTTTCTAGTCCCAGTAGTACCTCTCTCCCATTTCCAGTGTTCTTGTTGGGAAGAATCCTACTGTCACACTAGAATCAAATTAATAATTTCAAAGTGATAATTTCCAATCAAATTGAGAATTCTCCTGAAGTCCTCCATCTTTAAAAATCCTCTTTCACTGTTAAAAAATAAAATCATCTGGGACCAGTTTCAAGAAACATCCAAAAGCATCCAGCCCGCTCTTTCCTTAGAAAGCCATTTTTACAGTGCTTTGTACAGAAAACTTCAACATTTGTGCCAATATTCATTTAAAATTATGAAGTTCACCTAAGAAGGTCCTAAATTAGTGCTTGTTGCCTCATTCCCACATTGCAAAGCTCCAGTATTGAGGGATGAGAACCCAGAGTGATTTGGGGGAGTCAGGATCAGACCTGTGAGTGAGGAGCTGGGGTTTTGCTGCCTCTAAAACTGAATAATCCAGAAAACAGCTCAGTTTCAACAAGTGGGATCAAGCTCTTTGACTTGGAGTGATTGGGGGAGTCAGGATCAGAGCTTTGAATGAGTTTTGTTGCCTCCAAAATGGAATAAGCCAGAAAACATCTGTTTCCAGAGGTGGGATCAATTTCTTGGGGTGACTGGGAGAGTCAGGATCAGACCTGAGAATGAGGAGCTGGGGTTTTGCTGCCTCTAAAACTGAATAATCCAGAAAACAGCTCAGTTTCAACAAGTGGGATCAAACCCTTCCCAGTGACTCTGTGAGTTATAATTTGTGTGCCATCTCTGTATTTGATAAGGTGCAGCATTATCTGGCTCTACCATTAGAAAAGCCCAGTGCCCATTAGTGATATTTATTTGTCTAACAAAACACAACATTTGCAGCTTGGACCTGTTCATTTATATTTTACGCTTCTGCTCTTTACTCTCAGTTTCTATGGGAACCTGGGCTGTTACAGCAGTGGGGAATAGAGAGATGAGGAGAAGTCTTGGAAAACACAACTCTGTTTCTCTGCTGAACTGCCAGGCACAAACATTCAGCTTAGAGCCAAATAAACTGGGAAAGGAACAATCAAGGCAGGAGAGTTGATAATCATCGAGTCCCTCCTTGCTGAAACACCTCAGTTATGCTTTTCTACTTGGAAAATCCAGGTGTGATGCTGAAAAGATGGGATTGAGGAGGAGATAACAGGTTGTGGTGCTTGGCTTTTATGCCTATTTCAGTGCAGAGTGCTCCACTGCAACTAAAAATTTTATCAAACCCCTCTCTTTTTGGTGCAATTAATTACAGCTGATGAGGTGCAAACGTGACTCATGTACAGTTCTGTACACGAGAAACACACTCCAGGTCACCCATCCCAGGGCATCCTTCAGGATCTGCTGCTTCTCTCAGTGTTTAATGCAGATGAGCTGAAATAATGAGCAGGAAAAAATTAGGAAAATGCCCTTAAGGACATTCCTTGCAGCACCACGATGTGAATTCTGAACAAGATGCTGGGACTGAGGCTTGGGCTCGATGGTCTGACAAGTCTTTTTCAACTGAAATGATTCTGTGCTTGCATTTCAGCCTGACTTGGAAGGATGTGGGAGCAATGCTCTGAATACAGAGTGTCAACAAGGTGAAGATGAATTTTACATCTTCCAAGAGGTCTGGGTTTAAAATCCAGCAGATTTGGCAAACTTGGTGAGGATATAAATAACAAAAAGGCTTTTCCAACAGTTGGCCCAGAGGAGCTGTGGCTGCCCCTGGATCAGGTTGGACACTGGGGCTTGGAGCAGCCTGGGACAGTGGAAGGTCTCCCTTCCCATGGCAGCAGTGGCACTGGATGGACTTTAAAGTCTCTTCCAAACCATTCCATGATTCTGGGATTTCAACAGAGTCGCTTGCTCAACACCAGCAGAGCCTCTGATGTTGGAGGCTCCAGGAGGAAAGCCTTTCTTCACAACCTTTGGGCTGAAATTGGCTCATCCTTCCATCCCTGAGTCCAGGGGCAGGGTTTGGAACCCTGGAAGCTTTGGAAATACCACAGCTGCAGTCAAAAGGCCTTGCATAGAAAGCCTCAAAATCCACTCTGCTAAAAAATAAACAGAGAACCACATATTTTGTGCCTTAACAAGCTAAAACACTGGCACCTACTTAAAAAGCCAGCTTCAATTTAGTCCTGAGGGATGCAGCCATTCCTAATCCCCATGTACAGTTTACAAGGGAGCTCTGCCCCCCCTGCCTTGCCTGGTGTTAATCAGGCTGAGGTGCCTGACAGGAAAATCTCAAGGAATTACATTTGTTTGGCACAGAGCTGAGTTCAGGCCTCCCCTGATTCATTTTCAGGCAAAGGGAAGCTCATTTGAAACCTCCACTGCTAATTCCAGGAAAGGAAGAAGGCATTAAGGTTCTCCTGGGAGTTTCAAGTGACAGCAGAGCCATTAGCAGAGGGGAAGTGCAGGAAGATGATCTTTATCAGAAACCACATGTTTGGCTGTATAGTTCAACCCCAGGAGTCACTGTTTATCTCTTGCCTAAGGATTGTTTTATTACATTAAAAAATAAGTATTTCTGGGTCTCTCCATCCTCTCAGTGAGCAGCAGGTAGAGTTTAGATGTTTGCTAAAGTTGCTGAAAGAGGGAGGAGTAAAACTCCTAAACTCGTAAAGGAAGAGATGATCCCCTTTGAAAATAGAAATAGGCTTTTGGAAGGGTTTTGTGTAGGCTGACCACGAGGTGATACTGGAGAAGTGAAGGCCTTTGTAAAGAGTCTCTCTCCATCTTTCTTGGGGAATCCCTTCAGGCACTGGAAAGCCACAATTTGAGCTTCTCCTCTCCAGGCTGAACAATCCCAGCTCTCCCAGCCTTTCCTCCCAGAAGAGCTGCTCCATCCCTCTGCTCATCCTCTGGGCTCTCTCCAGCAGCTCAAATCCTTGCTGTGATCTGTGTTTTGTCTGGAATGCTCACAAAAAGGCCAAAGTTTCTCCTGGGAAAGCACAAGGAGAGTGGGTTTGGTGTGCGAAATTCTGCTGCTTCCTGTAACACCTTTCTGGGAGCTCCTGCAAACCCACCAAGCCTCCAGAGGCTGCCAGAATATCCCAGGGAATGTCACAACATGCTTGCTCTGCTTTTTCACATGATTCCTATTCTTCTGAGGAGAAAAACAGGCCTTTGACCTGATCGCAGACATCCCACAGGTGATCTGTCCTAGGGTGAATCTCCAGTGTATCTTCATTTTCCACAATGGGAAATGGATCTGGAGAGATAGAGTGAATTAACCAGAATTCATGAAAAACCAGGTCTGACACCATCCTGCTCTCTCCCATCTTCTCAGAACAACTGGCAGAGAAGGAGCCTGAGTGGGCAGAGCTTCACCTGCAGAATGATTTCCCCTGGAAGGAGCTAACACTGGCCCATTACAGCATAGAATTAGGCTGTAAAAGTCAGGTACTTAAATGTGGAGAAGAGTTCCTAGATCAGGGTGTGTTCAGCATTATCTCAGATATTAAACGTTCAGATAGTAAAAAAAAACCCTGCATTTTAGTGAAATGATGTCTCCCTTTACAAATACATCTTGAAAATGCTGAATTTCGGGCAATTTTCAGGCTGGAGAGTCCCAGCTTGCTCAGCCATGACTCCTGTGGTGCTGTAGTTTGTATAAAGCCAGGCTGTTTTACTGCTGCTTTCCTGGTGATCCCTGACATTCCATCCTTCTTCTTGCCCATCAGCATGGAGCTGATGCATTCCAGGGGCTGTCTTGAGGGGAATTGTCATCCCAGAGCCTGTTTCTGACATTGGAAGTTTGGGTTATTTTTTTCTATCCCTGTTTGATTTCATCTTTATAGGTAAAGCACTGAGGTTCTTCTGCCAGGTCCTTCCCAAAGTCCCTCTACAGCTCTTTCTGGTTCACTCTCTTTTTTTTCTGCTGCTCTGAGTGGCTGAATGCCCACAGAAAACTCCTAGGAACCTTTATCCATCTGAATTTTGACTCAATCCAGCAGCAGCAGCCCCACCAGGGCACCCTCAGGGTCACAGGTGGTGGCCTCCTGCTCTCCAGAACAGTTGTTTCTCCATGAGAAGACCTTTTGCCTCCTGGCAGCTTCGTGTCTTTAACGGCCTTTGCTGGGGAACATTTTGAGAGAACTTTTGGAAACCACATAAACTCTGTCGAGCAGATCAACCTTAAGTGTGACCCCTTCAGGAACCTCAATACATCCCATTGTGGGAGAAAATAAATCAATTTTGTTCTGTTCTTGATGAAAGTTTTCACTAATAAAGATACAGATGATATAAGCCAGAGGTCCCCAGGTCAGCTCTGCAAGACAGTCACAGAATCCCGGGATCCCTGAGGCTGGAAAAGCCCTCCCAGCCCATGGAGTCCCAGCTGTGCCCAATGCCCACCTTGTCCCCAGCCCAGAGCACTGAGTGCCACCTCCAGCCCTTCCTTGGACACCTCCAGCCATGGGGACTCCAAAGCTCCCTGGGCAGCCCCTGCCAAGGCCTGAGCAGCCTTTCCATGGAGAAATTCCTGCTGCTGTCCAAGCTGAGCCTCCCCTGGCCCAGTTTGAGGCCCTTTCCCCTTGTCCTGTCCCTGTTCCCTGGCAGCAGAGCCCGACCCGCCCTGGCTGCCCCCTCCTGGCAGGGACTTGTGCAGAGCCACAAGGTCCCCCCTGAGCCTCCTTTTCTCCAGCCTGAGCCCCTTTCCCAGCTCCCTCAGCCTCTCCTGGGGCTCCAGCCCCTTCCCCAGCTCCGTTCCCTGCCCTGGACACGCTCCAGCCCCTCCAGGGCTCTCTGGCCAGAGGGGACACAGCCCTGGAGGTCCCTCAGCAGGGCCAGCCCAGGGGCCGGGCCCTGCCCTGGGCCTGTGGCCACCCCATGGCTGGCACAGCCCAGGGGCCATTGGCCTCGTGCCCCCCTGGGCACCCCTGGGCTCCTCTCCAGCCGCTGGCACAGCACCCCCAGGACCTTTCCCCACGGGCCCTTTGCAGCCCCTCTGCCCCAGGCTGGAGCTGCAGGACTTGGGGTGACCCCGGGGCAGGACCCGGCACTTGGCCTTGCTGAACCTCAGCCCATGGATCCAGCCTGTCCTGACCCCTCTGCAGAGCTTCCTGCCCTCCTGCACATCCACACTCCCACCCAGAAATATTTTTAAAAGTTTTGTTGCCTCCTGAGGAAGCAGTGAGGATGTAAATCTGCTGCTCCATGCAAATGTATGGAATTCCAGTGTATCTGTGCTGCCTACAGAAAAGTTGTGTCAGGAAATTAGGGCACCCTGGAGAGCTGCAGGTGATGCAGGGAGGCAGAAGGGCACTGGGACGGGAGGCATTGTTGTGGGGACAAACTGGGGATGCTGCAGTTGTTTTATGGAAATAATCAGGATGTCTTGAAGAAGCACATCAGGGCAGAAACCAAATGAGAGTGTGGAGGAGCACACGAATGTCTCCAAAGTCCGGGCCTTCCTAGAGCTATTCCAGGGTGTGTGTGGCAATGAGCTGAAGGGTCATCCCTGGAAACGTGGGATATTCCTGCCCTCCAGTGGAAGTATGGGAAAGTGCTGGATAAGGGACAGGAACCTTCAAAGGGATGCTAAGAGACCCTCAGAAAGCTCTTTGCTTTTGGTCCGCTGTCCCCTGAGCTGCCCCTGGTGTTGTGTACCAGAGTCCTTGGTCCCCTCTGTGTTTCCCACTCCAGACCTGCTGTGTCCCATTGAAATTTCCAGAGCTCAGCACTCTGATCCAAGGGGATGAGGTGGGAGATTCCAGTGTTGGGAACGTGGCTTGGAGGGGTTTTGGGGGAACACTCATCCATGCAAATTCAGCTCCTGGGATGGCACAAGCCCTTCTCCAAAATAAGCAGAGTGCATGGGAGGTGTTTTAGGAAATATTGTGCTCCATAAGAAAAGCAGGAATGATGTTGAACTGCTGGCATGTGCAGGGTTTGGTGCCTGGATTCCCTGAATGAGCCAGCTTGCATCCCTTTCCCAGCCAAGGAGCTACCTGGGGTAAAAAATCCTGGGAGTTCAGGTGGTTTGTTTGGGTCATTGTGCTTCTAATCCCTTCCTGATTGTAGGGAAATATTCCAGTGTTGTCAGAGCACTTGGGAGTTCCTCCTGTGGGGAATTTCAACGCAGCAGCAGCGGAGCAGCAAATCAGCTTTTTCCTGGCTGCCATGTGTTAAATAAATAAATGCCTGATAAGAACTTCCTTTTATCTGGTCAAGACAAGCTTTAAGATCGAGCAGCTCCTGTCTCACCATGTTAGACACAAACAGCTTCCAGGGCAGGCTGGGAAACAGCTCTGGGCTTTAGTGCTCTTGGGCACTACAAGGAGGGGCCTTGGGTTTCCCATTCTGTGCCAGTTCTGTGCAGATCTGTTGGAAGTGCCTCAGTGCACCCAGCTGGGTTCTGTCGCTGCCTGTGCCCTCCAGCAGGTGTCTGGAAGGGGGAGAAGAGCAAAGAGGGGATTATTGATTTATTGATTGGGAGCCTCTGGTCTCCAGCGATTTGGGACTTGAGCACTTCCTGCTGGTGATAGATTTGAGCATTCCTTGGTGGGTTTCTCTTCCCTGAATCTGCACAGCTGCTTTCCATGGCACACCCTGACCTTTTCAACTTTGATCATCTGCTGCCAGAGTTGTCTTTTCCCCTAGCACAGGATCCAGTCCAGATCTGTGCTCCTCACCATCACTTTCCAGTACCTTTTCCAATACTTCTCCTTAGCATTTGAGGTGAGGGTAGTAAAGGTGGATGAATGACCATCACCACCTGCTTATGCAGGATTTTTTTTCCCCCTCACTTAATTCCTACAGGATTTCAAGTGTAGGTATTACCTTGTCCCTCAGTGTCTTTAATTCCTTGGGCAGTTTTTCACCTCAGGCTTTTGTTTGCTGGTTTTGGTGATTTCATATCCTTGACATGAAAATCCAATGCTGTCATTTTACTTCTTCTCCCTGTTTTTCCTGTTCATCCCTACAGATGTTAAACAGGAAGTATTTGAGCACTGCTGGCCTCCCTCCATTAGGAAAATGAGCCATGCATTTGCTATTTTGAACTTTTTTTTTTGTTTTAATCAATGCACAGACCTTTCTTCTTATATCCTTTCTGTAAGAGCCTGTCAAACCTTGTCAGATGCCTTTGGGAAATCCAAACCAACTGTATCCAGCAGATCTCTCCTTTCCATGTGCCTGGGGACTCCTTCAAAGAGCTCCAGTAGGCTTGGGAAGCGCCTTGGCTCTTCCCCAAAGAACTCCGATTTATCCATGTGTCAAGTGCTTCTGTTAGGACAGATGTTGGGTTTAGGGGACCAGAGGGCTCTGGATCCCATCAAAAAGCCACTTCCATCCTGGAGGTCACACAGAAGTGCTGGGGGAGGCCCATCTGGTCCCTTGGTTGACTTGGGTCCCCTCGTGACACTTCAGTGGGGTTCCCCTGGGAAGGAAGATGTGCTGGGAAGGTCTCCCCGAGACCTTCCACGCTGAGCCCAGGGGTAAAAAGTGCACTGAGCTTCTCTGACATGGCTTTGTTCTCCTTGGTGGGCTCTTTCCAGAGGGTCTCTGTAGGGTCTCTACAGCCCATGGTCAGGCTAGTGCTGCTGCTGTGGTCAGGAAGGGTTTATTAGTTGGTTTGAAGCTTTTTGAAGTTGTTATTTGCCTTTTTTTTTTTTTTTTTCCTGTCTTATGGTGTTTTTCCTTTCAACTGGACATGATTTGGGTCTATTTTCTTTCCTCTTGCTTGATTTGTTTGAAACTACTGAGCATTTGAAGAGCGCTCCTGCTTTTAATGCCCTGGCTCCTGCTGCCACTCAGCCACTCCAAATTGCTGCTGGCCTCTCCTGGATCCACGCTGGGTGTGTTTGCTGTGTCCAGATCCCCACGTGCCACTGCTGAGATTTAATTCTCCTCATCAGCTCTTCCAGCTGCTCTTCGAATTCCCTTTTCTGACTATTTAAGTGATGCTTTATATGAAACCTTCCTCCAGCAGTGTCAGATCTCAGGACATCATGGTTTTTCTCTTAAAAGGAGGTTCTCCCGAGGGTAGGACTTTGAATTGGGCCTGGCTTATTTGTTCTTACCTATCACATGGCTGTGGCTGCCCAGTCCCTGGAAGTGCCCAAGGCCAGGTTGGACAAGGCTTGGAGCAAGTGGAAGTTGTCCCTGCCCATGGCATGATGACTTTAAGGGCCCTTCTAACCCAAACCAGATCACAGCTACTCTTGCTCATCCTTTGGGTGGCCAGAAATCTCATCCTAACACTCCCCTTCCTTGTTTACACTGGAATTTCCACAGTTGATCTTTATAATTTGTTCTGTTAACCTGATTTAGCACAATAATTTTTTTTTTTTTTTTAAGACAGGCTGCTTGGTGTAGCCTTCCTGTCTCCAGCATCTTCTGGGGGTGTAATTTTGTCATCCCAGAGGTGGCTGTGTCATTCCCCTGCACCAAAATAACCTTCCTGAGAGCTGACACCTTCTAATTCTCCTGTTCTTCATCCTTAGACTTTCCTTGGATGTTTGTGCATGCACAGGTGCTTTGGTTTTCCTGCTTCTTCAGATTTCCTCCAAATAGACCTTCCATTCTTCTGCCTTTTCCTGACTTTTGCCAGGGAAAGGCCCTCATTGTTTGTGTGGAGGTGTTGGACTTTTCCTGCCTCTGCAGAGTCCATCCCATGTGAAGCCAAAAGGACCTGCATGGCCCAAGCCAGTGATTTTGCCTTTTGGTCGCACAAAAAGCCAAACCTCAGCAGATACCTCATGTTCAAAGTGGGTATCACTTGGAGCAGGGAGATCCCAGGATGGGGCTGGTTATGTGGAACCCAGGTTCAGTGAGGTCTTCCCACATTTCCATCTGTGTGGCAGAGTGGAGACGGGAAGAACCAAACCCCTCTCTGTGTGCACACACACTTGCTTTGTAAGGGAAAATCTGCTTCTTGGCTGCTCCCACTTTTCCAGTAGGATTTGATGTGATATTCCTCTCCTTCCTGCCTTCCTCTTACATGTCAACACTTCTTTCCTAAGTAAATTAGGATGGAACATTCCAGATGGATCAGCTCCCACCAGCAGTGCTGGCATGGCTGGAACACTCTGGCGTTGGCCAGAGGGATAAATCCTTGAAGGTTTTGCAGGGATGCTTTGGGAAGTTTGGTCCTGAGACCCCTGTGCAATTAAAGGCTCTTCCTGATGATCCGTGGGAATCCACCCTCACCTACCACAGCAATGTCTCCATGTCACACATGGATCCCCTTTGAGGAAGGGGAATGCAGGTCCTGCACCTGGGCAGGAACAGCCCTGGGCACCAGCACAGGCTGGGGAGGGACCTGCTGGAGCAGCTTTGTGGGGAAGGACCTGGGGGACACCGAGCTGTCCCTGAGGCAGCAGAGTGTCCTGGGGGTGCTGGGGGACACCGAGCTGTCCCTGAGGCAGCAGAGTGTCCTGGGGCCAAGGAGGCCAATGGGATCCCGGGGGCAGCAGGAGGAGCATTCCCAGCAGGACAGGGAGGGATCCTGGCCCTGGGGGCAGCCCTGGAGGCACCTCTGGAGTGCTGTGTCCAGCTCTGGCTCCTCAGCACAGCAGGGCCAGGCAGCTCCTGGAGCGGGGCCAGCGGAGGCTGCGCAGCTGAGGAAGGGCCTGGAGCATCTCGGTGCCCAGGAAAGGCTGAGGGAGCTGGGGCTGCTCAGCCTGGAGAGGAGCCCCAGCTGAGAGGGGCCCTCAGGCCTGGCTGTCCCTGGCTGCAGGGAGGGCTCCCAGCAGGGCCCAGGCTCTGCTGCGGGGGCCCAGCAATGGCACCAGAGCCACGGGCAGGGCCTGAGCCCAGCAATTGCCCCTGCACAGGAGGCACAACTTCTGCCCTGGCCACTGCCCAGCCCTGAGCAGATTGTCCAGAGAGCCTGGGGGCTCTCCTCCCTGGGGCTGTTGCAGAGCTGGGTGCACACAATGCTGTGCCCTGTGCTCTGGGATGGCCCTGCTGGAGCAGGGAGCTGCCACCAGGCACCCACTGGGCCCCCTTCAGCCTCAGCCATCCTGGGATTCTGTGATTTGGAAGAGGCTGCAGAAAAAGAGAAGAGAAGGCTCTGGGAAAACCTCAGAACCCCTTCCAATGCCTAAAGGGGCTCCATGAGAGCTGGAGAAGGATTTAGGACAAGGGATGAAGGGACAGGACACAGGGAATGGCTTCCCAGTGCCAGAGGGCAGGGATGGATGGGATATTGGGAAGGAATTGTTCCCTGGGAGGGTGGGCAGGCCCTGGCACAGGGTGCCCAGAGAAGCTGTGGCTGCCCCTGGAGCCCTGGCAGTGCCCAAGGCCAGGTTGGACACTGGGGCTTGGAGCAGCCTGGGACAGTGGGAGGTGTCCCTGCCCATGGCAGGGGGGGCACTGGATGAGCTTTGAAGTTCTGTCCATGCCAAAGCATTCTGATTCCATGAAATGCCCCTCAGCAGCCCTTGGAGAAGGAACACAAGTTGTCTCAAGAGCTCTCCTTCTTAGCAGCTGCCAAGCTGGAACCCAGCTCACAAGGGATTTTTTTCCCAGAGGTTTTGGGCCACTGGAAAAAAGAACTGAGGGCAAAACGCTGACAGTGTTGTCTGAAACCCCTGGGACTTGAACAAATGCACAATAAATGGTGAACGGCGAGTTGGACAGATAAATGTGTCTGGCATCATCAGTTTATTGATCTGCTCCCCACATTCCTTAAAAAATTTAAGAGGAGAAAGCTGCAACCAAGTCCTTTTACCGTGAGCACCGCCATTGCTATGGGGACCTTTCCTTTGTGCAGGTCCTGCCTGGAGGCTGCTGGCAAAAGGGCTCCTTGGTGTTGACTTTGGAGGTGCTGGCATCTAATTAGCACTTTGCAATTAGCTGGGGGGGATTCAGTAGAGCACAGCTGTGATTTGAGCAATTTCAAGCTGTATTTAGGCCGAGCTTTCCTTGAGATCATGTTGGCTTTCCAAGGGTGGAAGTGAGGCTCTTTCCCAATGAATCCCAACAACTTTCCCCAAAATACCTTTGGTGGTGTTCAGTGGTATCTTGGAATCCAGTTTGGTAGCTGGGATTTATTGCCCTTGTAGAGTTCATTTGGAATTTTAATGCAAAATTCTTGTTTTCCTGAGTATTCACAGCAGCCTGGGTTTTCCTTAGTGTTTTCCAAAGGAAAAAAAACCCCAAGGGATCTGTAGGTATTGCCTCTGAGTTCAGTCAGAAAAGTGAAAGGAAAAACCCCTGATGCCTTGTTTTCCAAAGAGATTTTATTGTCCACAGATCCAAACTGCTGAATCCAGAGCTAATGAGGAGAAAAGAGGGAATTCAGGGAATTGTCTCCTTCCTGACCAAAATACTCCTTTTTTTCCTCTTCTAAACTATTCAAGGTCAATAAAGATCACCGTAGGAGGTTTATTTTTCAATGATTTTGTGCCAACTGCCCCCAAAATGCAGCTGATTCCCCTGCTGAATCTGAGGGTTTAAAGCCCAGTTTGCCTCAGGAATCCATGATTTGAATATTAATTGATTTGGCTGTCGATAAATAACATTTTACTGCTCTTCCATGTTATACAGACGTTCTGTTCATTGGAATGAAATGAAGTTGTCAAGGTCTGAGTGCAGCATTTGAGGTGCCATGAGAGGTCTTCTGCTTTTCCCTAGGATTTTATTCAGCCTGGAATTCCAGGTTGTACTGGGCCAGGATAGAATGTGATATGAGGCATTTCTTTGGCCCCCAGCTAAAATCATCCAGAGTTAACACAAGAGAGCAGGAAAAAGGGAGGGGAAAGAGAAGGAGCAACCCCCATCCTTAAGCAATATCCTTTAATACTGCACAGAACAGGAAACTCCACCAGAGGAAGGAATACTCCACATCCTCCCTCCGCCCCTTTTAATTAAAATGGATTAAAATCCGGGGATTTTAATCAGACTATCCTGTAGGGTGTCTTGTTTGAACTATTTCAGAACATTTTGGCATGAGGAATAGTACAAATGTTGATCTACCCAGAGTTGAATCCAGCACTTCCCAGAGAAGGAGGTGGGGAGAGTCCTGTTGGAAGCATGGAGCTGTTTCCTTAGGAGTTCAGGATGAACATGTGCATCTGGGAAACAAACACACAATTCCACGGTGACCTCCCTGTGACTTCAGAGAAAAGCAGGGACTGTGTTCCCTAAAAACCCTCCTTGTGCTCTACCGAGGGCACTTGGGCTCAGATATGGATGGAGTTCCCATCAGTTGGCATTTTCTATCCCGGTTTGTTTGGCTCTTCCAGCAAAATCGTGGCTTTTTCTGGCCCATCAGCATGGTGTGGATGTGTAAAGGACAATTCCACAAGGTGGGTGCTGGAAGTGGGGAGCAGAGGGTTGGGATTTGGGGAGCTCAGACCCCTGGGGGCCGTTGTGAGCTTTAAACGGAGTGATGCACTTCCCGCTGTTACAAGAGGAGAGGACCCCACATGAATAAGGGGGAAAAGGGTGAAATCTGCATTTGAAGGGGTTTTCTCTCAGATGAGGTCCTGCTGTGGGGTGGGAGGCACTGAACCCAGCAGCACAAGGTGTTTAATGAAGTATCAAGTATCTTGGCACACTTAGGGCTTCAACAAAACTCACTTCAAAAAATCCAGACTTTTGAAAGAGCCTGGATGAGGAGAAGCACTTTCTGAGCTGCTTTGGCTGCATTTCAGTGTGTTCAGTTACAGTTCTGGGTGAGATCTGTGCAACATCCAAGTTTTGAAAGCCCCGTAATTCCAGCAAATCTCTTTGTTTAACTACTGAACCAACTTGGGATGAGCTCAGCTTGCTGCAGCAGCACAATATCATGTTTGTGGTGCCAAGCTCTCACTGAAAAAGGGATTTGCTTTTAAAAAAGGGCAGGAGACAAATGAACCTGTGAGTTTTTTAACCCTGTATTTTTAATTTCAGCTCTCCATCCTCTTCCAGATGAAGTTAGAGATGCCGTGGCTTTAATGTCTGATTTAGCTGCCACACAAAGCTCCCTTTCTGTAAGAAAATCTGAAGCAGGGGTTGTACAACTTTCTCCCGATGTGAAAGGCATGAGTTGAGGTGCTGGGGCATCCAAGAGAAATTCCCAGCCCTGAGAAAATGGACTTGAAAAGAAATCCAGCCTCTCTTTTCCACGCAATGGTCCCTGCAGCTGCAGCTTCAAACCCAGTGGCACCACCAGTACATGGCTTTCAAAAATCCCACGGAAAAGGCTCTTGGTTTGGATTTTTGAAGCTGTCAGATGTGCAAGGCAGTGAGAGGAGCAGCTAAATCAAGAGTTAAAGCCACCTCAGAAGGATGGGCTGGAAGGAGGGAGACCTGACCTAAGGAATACCTGGGTTATTATTCCCATATGTTTGCCCTGTATCCATCCACGGATCCATCCTTCCACTCCTTCAGTGTGTGGTTTGCAATTAAAAAAAAAATTGAGAGTAGAAGATGAGTTTGATGTTCTCCTTCTTGGTATTCCTTGGGACAGGGCAGCAAATCCTCATTGGAGGTAAATCCTCTCCAAGCAGCCAGGATCAGTGGGTGGTGCAGTGGCATCCATCCCTCCCTGGGCTGGATTGGCATTAGGGAAGCTCATCTAGGCAGGAATTAGTGATGGAGATATCCTGGAATAATTCTGGGATCTGAATTTGTGAGTGAGCTCATAAATGGCCATAATGTGACAGAGCTGGGAACGAATTCAGCTGTTCTGTAATGTTTGGAATGGACAGGAAAACAGGCACAGAGCTGGGCTTTTCCTGGGAATCTTTGTCCTTCCCAATGCCAGCTTTTCCTGAAAGGATTTTTGGGAAGTTCTCAGGTGCCTTTGTGCCTCAGGAGGGATGTGAACATGTGGTTCTCAGAGAAAGGAGCACAGAAGCCTTTTCCATACATTCAGGACATTGTTATTCCCTGCTCTCACTGCCTGCTCTACCCGAGGGGAATTTTGGGGCAAACACCCCCTTCCAGCTAATCCATGGAGACCTGGGAGTGCTCACATCCTGGAGAAGGCTGGAGAGCAGCTTTGGCCTTCCCCAAAAAGGGCTTGGCTTTGTGCCCTGGTTGTTCTTTCATGCTGCAAAGATTTGTCAAGCAACATCTCCCTCCCAAAAGTCCTGACCCTATGGATTTATATCCAGAGGGAATGCTGGATAAAAAGGCTTTGCACCTGGGGTGGCACATCTGAGAGGATGAGTGGCCACACACCATGAAGAAATAGGGATTTACTCCCAGTGCCTCCCAGGAATTTGCTTTCAGGCATTCCCAGAAAAGTAAGAATAGTCACAGAATTGAAGATTTGGGGGAATTTTTGCTTTCTTTTACACAGGTTCTTTTAAGTGCCCCATCAGCTGAAGCAGCATTTAATCAGAAATAAATTGTGGCTGCCCCATCTTGGAAGTGTTCAAGAAAGGGTTGGGAGCAGCCTGGTCTTGTGGGAGGTGGTTGGAAAAACATGAACATGAAGGTCTTTTCCAAGCCAAACTATTCCGTGATTCTCTGACTCCTTTAGAATCTTGCTGCGTCTTAAAAACCACAAGGAGAGGACTTTTAGTTAGCACAGAAATAAGGCTTAGTTTTGGGATGTATTTCCCTCCCCACGCCACCTGTGGCTCTCAGGCTCATTTCACCTGTGCCTCCTTGCAGGCTGGCTCTGATCAGCTCCACTTTTCCCAGTTTTTGCAGAGATTCCGTAATTTCCGTCTTCCAAAATGCATTTCCTCAGTGATGGGTGAGGTAGTGACCAGGCTGACCAAAAAACCGAATAAAAGGCTGCTTGTTAAACAAAGCAGGTGTCTGTCAGTGGGGAAGGCTCCCAAATTCTGGGTTTATCCCCCCAAACTGGTGGCATTTGTTCGGATCAGGGTGGTTGGTTCCCATTTGGTTGCAATTCCTGGCTGGCTGGCAGCCTGCAGGTGGAGAGGAGCCAAGTTTTCTCTGGAGATGACAGTTTGCTAACAGATGTCTGATGTTTCCAAACACAGCTAGGAAGGGAATCAGGAGCTACTTGAGCAGAGCTGAGCAGTTGGGTAATTGCAAACCTTTGCTCCTCACATTTTCTCATTCATCAGCTGCCTGGGTAACACGATTATTTCATTATTTTTGTTGTTGTTCGTAGTTTTAGGAGGCAAAGCTCGAAATAGCTCTCAGAGAAATCATCATCCCAGGAGGTGGTGGCTCGTTTAAATGCTGGGAAACCTCCAGCAGTGCAAAGAGCCACAGGATTTCCTCTCCCTTTGGGCACAGCATTGCCCAAATACTTGGGCTGTGGCTCCTGCACTGCCATTTCAAAGGATTGGGATGCTGGAGGGTGGAATTTCCTCCTGAGCCCCCTGATTCCTCTGGTGTCTTGTACGTCGTGCCTGTCCCTGCCAAAGAGGAGGCTGAGGCAAGGCAGATCCTCAGGAACACGACTTTTATTTGGAGGCAGGGAAAGAAGTGGTGTTCCCAAGGCCCAGCTCTTCCAGAGGAGGCTTCTGCCATTCAGATTTGCAGGAGATTTTGGAGAAGAGCTTGGGGGCTCTGCAGGATGCTCCTGCCCGACTCAGACGTGAACATCTCCTGTGCTGCTCTCTGAGGTCCCACTCTGCTGTCAGCTTCAGGAGTGGGCTGTGAGCTCCCCCAGGCTTGGGCTGGTGGCAGTAGATGACAAAAACCTGCTTCAATAAGCAAAAAGTCCCATTAGGAGCATGCTGGGAATTGATTCCTGGTGTCCCACAAGCTCCTGTGGAAAGCTCAGCCTTCATTTTAAAAGCTCTTTATTAGAGAACAGACTTTTCATTGCTTTTGGATCAAACATTCCCTGTGTCTTTTCTTTTTGTGCACTTCCAGCTATGATTTTCCAGGCATTTTGACCTGGCATGAGCAGCCCAATTACCAAAATATCCAGGGAAAGGCTGTTTCTTAATTACAGCTAATTTAGCTGGAGACAGCCAAGCCCAGAAATTGCAGTGCAGGACGTTCAGGCTTTGTGTCTGTGCAGCTCCAGTGTGGCACTGAACGTACCTGTGATGCCACTTGTGCCTCCAAGGTGTCTTCCCAGCACAACTCTCATCAATTAATTCAGGAATTTGAACTGTTCCAGAGGTCAGGAAAGCATTTGATTATTTGGAAAGTCTCCCTGGCATAAGGCTGGGATTTACACTAAAACTGCCCTTCTGATTTAGGAGGAATAGGATGAGGTTTTGGCACCTCCAAAGTGGAGAAAAGCACCCTGCCCTGGCACAGGTGGATTTGTCCCACAAAAGGATGAGTTATTCCCACCTCATCCTGCACAAGTGGGGTCAAACTGAGCCTACCCTCACCCCACCTCTGTTCCATGGAACTGCCCAGCCCTGAGCAGATTGTCCAGAGAGCCTGGGGGCTCTCCTCCCTGGGGCTGTTGCAGAGCTGGGTGCACACAATGCTGTGCCCTGTGCTCTGGGATGGCCCTGCTGGAGCAGGGAGCTGCCACCAGATGTGGTCTCTTCCAGCCTGAGCCATCCTGGGAATATCACAAACATTCCCAAGTGTTGCAGATTCTTTATCCTGATCCAGAACGGAGCTTTTTTTTCCTACAGAAAAATATTAATATATCAACTTCTGTACTCCTTGGCACTGCCCTCCCTGTGCCTTGATAGGGCCTCTTGACTTTGGGAGTTGATAAAATCAAACACCACAGGTGGTTTTGACCATTGTTCTGTGGAGTGAGGAGCTCACACTGCACAACTTTGGGAGCTTCTGTTCAGGGAGCAGCACGCTCAGCTTCGGGAATTTGGAAGGAATTCTAAGCTTCATGATGAGGATCATACCCCTGATTTCTGATTTAGCTTGGGAATATTTGTATTTTCATCTTTTTATTGAAGATAATTATCCTCCAGCTTAGCAGGTTTGAAACACCTTAACATTTAATTTGTAGGACTGTAACAATTTAATTTATAGGAATTTGGTGTTTAAGTGGACTTGGACTTTTGTAGCTGGGAATAAAACAGAATTCAAGTGTGGCTGTTGTTAGTGGGCATGGGAAGGGCCTGTTTGCTTGATTTTACCTGTGTTTTGTTTTACTACATATTTTTGGCATTTTTGGGGGAGTTTGGAGACTTGTTGCACTGTATCTAGAAAAAAAATGCATCCAATTTATCTCACCTGCTTTGCTACACTTGTATGTGCTCACTTCATCCAAGGAGTCTGATAGAGGGAATTAGCCAAGGGATTTCCAAAAGCAATCCCAAGACTGCAGCAAGTATTTTTCTAAGCAAAATAATACATTTTTTGTAACATGTTCCAACGCAAATCCAGAAGATTTCAGCTTCCTAGTCCAGGAAAGTGTCCTTGCCCATGGCAGGGAGGTTGAAATCAGATGGTCTTGAAGGTCCTTTCCAACCCAAACTGTTGTATTTACCCTGGCCCTGAAATTTGACATGTTTGTGTGCTGGCAGGAAACTTTGCACACTAGGATTCCATCTCCCTGGCATTTAGAAATCATTAAAGGTATTCAACTGCTCTGTACATTCATCATGGAAATAAGAGGCACTCACTGCTCTGTCACCCCTGAAATGATGGCTCTGTTGTGCTTTGTAAGGGGACATTTAAATCCTTTTCCAGTGCCAGCTCAGCATTCACCTCGTGATGAGCACGAAGGGATCAATGAGCAGCTGTGGCACACAAGGTTATCCCAAGTTCACAGCGGGCTCTGGGCTGATTGGCTCCCAGAGTCGGATGCATCAGGAGCAAGGTCACCGACAGGATCTGGTGACAGCATAAAAGACAAAGCACAGCTGAGGTCATTTGTTGACAGCACCCCCTGAGAGAGAATTGTGCTTTATTGCCTCAGATTTGGGGCTTCACAATGCGACCTTTCACACTGCTGGACTCCTATTTGTAGTTTTCCCTTTTCGCTGGGGAAACGATGGAGTTTTGCTCTCTCTCCACCATTGGCATTGAGGTCTAAAAACAGAGCAGAGGAGGTGGGTTTGAAGGGAATCTGAGAGTAAATGGGTTCATGCTATTAATGGAATAATCAGGGTGGGAATGTCCCAAAGCTGGCCAGGTGTCTACGGGAGTGGGATGGTGGCTCATCCTCCCACTGCTGTTACCCTCCCTGCACCAGCAAATCTCCAGTGATTATGCTCTGTCTGTTCACTGCAAGCTATTCCAGCGAAAATGAAGCCCTTCACACCGAGCCAGCTGCCCCCTGCACCCTCCAGGCCTCCTTTCAAAATCCAGCCAGCTCTTTTCCCACAAAGTCACCCTCAGCCAAAGGTCAGACACGTGGGGATTCTCTGGCAGCCGAATGTCACATTTTATGGAGGGGGCGGATCCTGCTCATCCATTTCCCCTCCGAGCCTTTCTAAAAATACCCTAAATCTTAACTAGGAGCTATTTTGGAGGAATCACAGTCATGGATAGGCATGGGAAGCTGATTCTGGCAGGCTGGCATGGGTTGGATCTGCGTGCTCCTTCCTCAGGGGCTTGTTGTTGTGGGACAGTTGGCCATGGGATAAACAGAGAGCATTGGGATTTTGGGACCTCCTGGCTTGGGATGGCTGCTCTGAGTGGGTTTCTAGGAGGAGAACAAGTGAAGATATCCTTATAGGAATGTTGATCTGAGACTGAAGTCATTCATTTCAGGCATTTTCAGCTTATCAGATCTGATTTCATAAAACCTGGCTGGGATTTCTCTTCAGGGACCTTTAGGGATCCTGCCACTTCCAATAAACATTTATAGAAACTGCTGCCAGCCTGTGGATTAGAGAAGCTCCTAGGAGGGACTTTTATCTTCCACAAATCCTTAAAGACACCAAAATATTTAAAACCAAACCCCACCCAGGAGAAAATGGATAGAGAGTGCCCAGCAGTAGCCTCGGGAGCTGGATTGCAGTGCCAGGCATTGGCTTTGCACCCTCACTAGGGATGTTTGCTGTTCCCCCTCGGAAAACCGTGCCCTGCGGAGCCCTGCTGGCATTGGGAGCAGCAGAATGCTGAGCTAAAAGCCACTTTTGAGAGCTGAGATGGAAGTGCAGCAGGTAAAGGCTGGCCCGGGCTCCCACAGCTCGGGGGCGGCGGCGCGCACCCCTCAGGTTTGCACCTCTAAGAAATTTCCGTTTTTTCGCCTCAAAACCTCCAGATACGAAGCCGAAGCTGCCTTCTTTGCCAACCTGAAACTGTCAGACTTCAACATCATCGACACCCTGGGAGTCGGAGGGTTCGGGAGAGTGGAGCTGGTAGGTGACTTCTTCTCCTTTGGGTGACATCCTTAAAGTGCTGTGTTAAAGGCTTAATTTGCTTTGTTATCACACCCCAATAACCCCGAGAAAAATGATCTGCTGGCATTAGATAGTGAAGAAATCTGACTTACGTTTCCTGAGACATAAAATATGTACCAATAAATGCTTTGCAGTAGCCAAGGTTTTATGCCCTAGGCTGAAAGAGGCACACACATCTCCTCTCTCTCTCAAGTGGTTTATGGCATTGTTTTATGGCCTTTTAAAAACAAGCTGGAGAATTGGGTGAGTGCTGGGATTGGAAGAGCAACATAAAATCTTAATTTAACCAGATCCAGAGCAACAGCAGAAAGCCCCTCCTACGTATTTTTTATTCAGGTCTAGAGTGGTTCCACTTGGTTGTCCTCAAAGCTGAACTTTCAGCACCTGACCCATGACAACACATCCCAGAGAGGAACTTTTTTGATGCAGAATTGCAGAGAAAAGACAAAATCCGAGCCTGCTTTTTGCTCTGCTTGGTTTTGGAGCTCCACGGTCTCCTTTAAAGCAAAGCCTGAGCAGGAGGCGACCTGTTTGTGACACCAAGGCAACACAAAACCTTGGAGTAGGAAGAGGGAGTTGGGTTACACCAGGGAGGAGCTCCAGACACCAGACACTCCTGCAGTATGCTTGGAACTCCTGCGAGCCTGGGCAGAAGGGGAACAGAGTTACTGTTGCCACCACAAAACCTCAGGGAAGCCTCCACTCCCTCACCCTATGGGAGTCAAAGGCAGCTGGGAATCGGAAAAATGGGCAGAACGAGGTGTTTCGGTGATTATTTGTGATGCAAAGAGTAACTTTGTTGTGCAAAGCTCAACTTGCTCTTCCCATGTGGTTTATTCCTGAGTTTTCCTGTAGGAATGTGAAATCCTGTGGAGGAGAGAGTGTCTGTAGGAACATTGGCCCTTTCCTGGGGTTTGGGGTTTCATTAATGATTATTTTGTTTATGAATATTTAATTTTTGAGTATTTTGAAGGAGTCACCTGCTGAGGTTGCTTTAGAGCAGGAGATGGTGCTCAATCTCCTTTTTGAAGTCCCTCCATCCTCTCCTGACACTGTGGATTTGCCTCCTAAATGAACACCTCCACCCTCTAGTGAGGGACCCACCAGTTTGTGGCTTGGTTTGAGCCTTGGGAAGGTTTTTGGTTCATTTTTAAACGTTTCTGACAAGCTCATGGTGTTCCTGGGGAGCTCTCTCCATGAGGAGTTGCTGGTGTGACCCTCACTGGAGGGTGCTGTGGCAGCTTTAAGGTGACAAAAACTCCACCCTGGTGATGTGTGACCCTGGCCCAGCCCAGAGGAAGAGCAGGAGCTGCTCCATCCCTTCAAGGTGGCAGCTTGAGTAGAAATGTTCCATTCTGAGCAGATGTTCACACCTCGGAAGCCTCCAAGAACCCCTGGAGCCACCTGCGGTGGGAAAAACATTCCCAGAGTTTTTCTTCAGGGGTGGGTGCCACTCTCCTAAGCAGGAAAATGCTGGATAAGCTCATTCTTTTGTGGCTCTTAACTGACACTGAACTGCACACAGGTAAAACATATTTAAAAGAGTAGCTCAGCACACCAGATTTTGTTGTTTCTCTTTACCACAGAGGGAGATTTTGTTATAAAGCCAAGAAAATATTCATTGTGTAAAAACTGAGCCTGGAATTGCTGCCTCATGCTTCCACCTCTTCTGTGAAAAATATGGTTTATTACTTCGGGCTAAACATGTAAAATATATTGGAGGAATCAGCTCTTTTATTGCCTGAATCCGGAAGTGCAGGAATGTTCCTGGAAAACATTCACAGTTTTAGTGCTTTCCAGGAGTAAAATGGGTCAAAGAAGTGAAGGACATGGCAAGGAAAAGGAATTTTATAGCTTTGGCCATGAAGCCCCAGGATGTCACTGCTGGAGAGGGCAACTGCTGGTGACTGGGGGGAAACTGGGATTGGCCAAGAAGGAATGGCATTCCCATGGGATGTGGTTTTCCAGACACCTCTGGGAACGCTGGTGGCTTGGAGAGGTTGCCCTTTTCCATGCATCCATGCACAAGGATGTGGCTGTTAGGTCAGACAGCCTAAAATACAAATTATTTTCAATTCCATGTGTATTACACATGGAAACCCCCCTTTGTCTTGTTTTCCCAGGCAGTTTTGTTTTCTGTATTTCAGGAAAAAAATTCCAAGGCATTGGAATTGGTGCTATTTGCTCAGTTTTTTGGTGGCTCCCTGGTGCCTCTTCCAACATCCTTATGGATGCTCCTCTTCATCCCAAACTGGACCATGGAATCGACTTTTATCCCAGTTTTTCTTGAGCGATAAACCATCCAGGGCTGGAGAAACCACAGCAAATGGCAGGAGCAGACTTTTTGGGATGCATCCACTCCTTTTTAGAGCTCAGCCTCCTGCTTTATGTCAGCTGAGCATCTTCTAGGCTGGGATGCAGGATTAACATTAGAAAACATGAATTTCAAGTGCCACTGGGATAGGGAATGTCCCCACGTGTGACAGGGATGGAGGGCAGGTGTCCCCAGCTCTCAGAAATCATCTCTGCTGGCCTTTATTGCTCTTGGCTCTGTTCTTTAACTTCCTTTTCACTCAAGTCCTGTGCTCCTGATTGTCTGCCCCAGGTCAGTTCTGCTGGGTTTAAATCAAGACTATTTTTGACAGCTCTGAAATAAATCCATTGGAGTAGCTGAATATCTGAGATTGGAGTCATTTGTCCACAAAATCAGTTCCTGTGGGTGAAGGCCAAGCACAGGGAGACTAAAAATCATGTCCTTGCCTTCTGCACTCCTTCTAGCTTGGTGGTGGGCCCAGAAAGCAAAATTTTTTTGCCATGTGGAGATTTCTAAAGACACAAATAAAAACATGCACGTGAAACATTCCAGCCATGTTTTACGGGCTCTGTACAAAGTGGACGCAGTGGAATTTTCCAGCTTTATTTGTGTTTTAAGAGAAATATGGCCCCAGCTTCTGAAGTGCAATTCAACCTCTTCCAGCCTCCAGCCTATGTTGTGAACAAAGCCATTAGTGAATTAATTAGATAATGAGGCCAAAATCACTGCAGTTGTCTTCTGATAGCCTGACAGATGCAGAGTCCAGATATTTATTGGTGGAAATTTCCAACTGTGTCCAATTTCCAATTCCTAAGTGAGCTGCTTGTCCCAGCTGTTGCAAAGTTTTTTTATTAGAAGGAACATTTTTCTCTTGAAAATCTCCTAATTTTTGAAGGAATTTCTCCATGGAAAGGCTGCTCAAGCCTTGGCAGGGGCTGCCCAGGGAGCTTTGGAGTCCCCATGGCTGGAGGTGTCCAAGGAAGGGCTGGAGGTGGCACTCAGTGCTCTGGGCTGGGGACAAGGTGGACATATGAGTGCTTTTCCAGCCTCAGTGATTCCAGGATTCTGTGAATTTTTTGGCTTTTGAAAGAATGGATCTTTTGGGTGCCATCAAGGGGAAGGTTTGGGGCTTTCAGTGAGAGATTTGAGATCAGGTACCCGAGGAAATCCCAGACTCATCTGACAATGTCGCTCCTTCTGAGCTCAGCAAAACCCTGATTGGGATGATCTGACCCTTTTTTCCCATCCCTTCCCAACATTTGCAGCATATTCCCTTCTCCAGCCTGTGCAGGATGTTTAATTTTACCTCTCAGCCACGAGGGGCTGGACCGCTGCAGAGCCGTATTTTAATTTTCCCTGGATTTTGAATTCCTGTTGAAACTAAACACATCCTTTGTAGATGGAAACACACCCTGGGGCTTGTCTGTTTCTTGGCAAAGTCTGGAAACATGGGATGTGTTTGGAGCCCATCAAATCTAGGCAGAGGCTTGATCAGCATATGAGCTGAGCCAGAGATTTCAGCTCTGGTTGGAGGCAGGAATTAAACATAAAAATAGGCTTTATTTTTCAGACAAATCCAAACTGGGAAGCAGAGCAGAATCATATATTGGATTACTGGAGTTTAGCTCCATTTGATATTTCCAAGACCCCAGAGCAGTGAGTTTTTCAGTTTCCCACATATCTTAGCCGTAGCATCCTTCTTCCTCTATTTACTTTTTCTTGGAATAATTTTATGCATGAAACCCTTGACATTCCTCACTGCTTTTTAGTCTTTTGCTTCCAGACATTTCTGCAAAATCATATTTACCTCTGGGCTTTATCAAAAGACAGAAATTTTAATATATTTTAATATATTTGGCCAATGTTTGCCCTTTACTCATAAAAAACTTGTCTGTGTTTGTTGTCAAGCAACAATAATCCATTTTCAATGCAGGGATCAGGATGTGGAATTGAAGGAGTTTAGCACAGTTGAGTATTTGATCAAAATTTCTTAAATTTGGGTTTTTTTAGCATGCTCTTAGTGTATAATTTTGCAAATTATTTTCCTATGGAGTCCCATAGTGCTCCAGCTGGGATAGGAAATTTAGTGCTTTCCCAACCAGTGGAATCTGGATTATTCCAAGGAAAATAAAGTCACTTTCATGGACAGATTCCACGCTGCTACTCACTTGGAATTAATTTTGATGGATTTTGAAGGATTCATCCTTCAAATTTCAGCCTAAAATGTACCTTGTAGACTTCATTTTTGCTCCAGGATTTTTCGTTCCATCTTCTCCTAAAATCCCAGAATCCCAGGATGATTTGGGTTGGACAGCTCCAAAATTCCTCCCCCTGCCATGGGCAGGGACACCTTCCGCTGTCCCAGGCTGTTCCAAGCCCCAGTGTCCAACCTGGCCTTGGGCACTGCCAGGGATCCAGGGCAGGCACAACCACCTTGAGCCCTGTCTTAGGTGGGGTTTATTTAAGTCTTGACTTATTTTTCAGCCTAACCCAGCACAGTGTGTTCTGTAGCCAACCCTGAATTAATATTGGGCTTGTGGTAGGGAGTGGCAATCTAATTTGGATATGCAAATTATCATTTCTCTCTCTTAGCTTAGTTCTGGAAAGGGGCTGCATCTGGCCTTAAGGAGATGTGGAAAGCCCTTTAAAAATCCTTATCATGGATTCCTGAGGCTGGAAAAGCCCTCCCAGCCCATGGAGTCCCAGCTGTGCCCAATGCCCACCTTGTCCCCAGCCCAGAGCACTGAGTGCCACCTCCAGCCCTTCCTTGGACACCTCCAGCCATGGGGACTCCAAAGCTCCCTGGGCAGCCCCTGCCAAGGCCTGAGCAGCCTTTCCATGGAGAAATTCCTGCTGCTGTCCAAGCTGAGCCTCCCCTGGCCCAGCTTGAGGCCCTTTCCCCTTGTCCTGTCCCTGTTCCCTGGCAGCAGAGCCCGACCCGCCCTGGCTGACTGTGGAGAATTCTCTTCCATGCTGGGAGAAGAGGAATCCATTCAGTGGGAAGAGCAGGCTGTCCCCTCTTGCTGGGACAGGAGCAGGCACCTCTCTGGGTGTGCAGCAGCTCAGCTGTTGGGATCAGGAGAGCTCAGCTTGCAAACACTGCTCTCAGCAACAGCTGCTGCTATTTTTGTTGGTTGCACTGGATCAAGCTGGGAAACAGGGAAAATACAGGAGCTTGGGAATGCCCAGTGAGCAGGAGCACTTGGAATTCAGCTCCCAAGTGCTGCTGTTGTGTCAGCTCTTATTTAATGTGATAGGGAAATACCCACATTTCACCACGGCATGGATTTCTGGCTCCCTTCTACTGGAAGAATTCCACAGGAAGCAAAATTCCCTTGAAAAAATATCTTTGTTGTTGTGGGGGGTTCAGAGGGACACAGAGGGAAACTGTGGTGAGTGGACTCCTCAAAGCCCATCCAGTGCCACCCCTGCCATGGGCAGGGACACCTCCCACTGTCCCAGGCTGCTCCAAGCCCCAGTGTCCAACCTGGCCTTGGGCACTGCCAGGGATCCAGGGGCAGCCACAGCTTCTCTGGGCCCCCTGGGCCAGGGCCTGCCCACCCTGCCAGGGAACAATTCCTTCCCAATATCCCATCCATCCCTGCCCTCTGGCACTGGGAATTCACTCCCTGTGTCCTGTCCCTCCATCCCTTGGAAATATCCTGGAACGTTCAGTCACCTCACTGTTCTTCAGGGAAATAGATCCTTCTCTGGGGGCTTGTTCTGCATCCTGGTAAATATTTATTGAAGTTTCTACTTTCCCAAAGACAGCTGGGATTGGATCAGCACAGGGATTGCTGGAGTTGCAGACCGTATATAACACACATAGGGATGATTTGTAGGGAATACAGGCAGGGAAGGAGGAAGGATAAGAAACGTACAGATATTTTTGCCATTTTTCCATTGAGCTCTGGATTTCATCTCATCAATACCCATTTTCCCAGCCAGCCTGAGAAAGCACCAAGGTGTAAAACCATAATTATTTCTGTGTAACTGTTAGAAAACAGACAAAAATCAGGCTTAGAGTGCTCTGTGTGTCCTGGAAACTGCAGAAGTTTAAAGCCATAAAGCAAAGGAGAGATTTTGGAGTGGTTCCAACAGGAGGAGCCAGCTGTGATCCTATGAGACAAGGACCTGGAAAAGCCAGAGAGGCTGGATCTCTCCTTTTCCCCTCCCTTTCTTTGTCCGTAGAATTGCAGACTGGTTTGTGTTGGAAAGGACCTTAAAGTCCATCCCATTCCATCCCCTGCCATGGGCAGGGACACTTTTCACTGTATTTTTATGTGTATATATTCCATATTTATATTAGCAACATTTATTTGATACACATTTTATATCTCTAAGCAAAATAAAACCTTTTTTTCCCATTTTTCTTCCACCTTCTGAGCCCAAACCCAAAGTCCTTGTGGTTTCTGTGGCTCCCTGGGCTGGTTTTCCAGGATGGAAGGACAGGGTGTCCTTAGCAGCCCCTTCTCCTCTTCTCAGGATTAATCCTATCTTGATTTTTTTCTTTTAATTAAAAAATCAAGATAACGCCTACTTTTTTTTCAACTTTTGGAATGAGATTGGGATTGGACACAGGACTAATTTTGTATTAATTAATGAAAGATCAATAGTAAAAGCTAATATTGGTAAGAATAATAGAAGTCACCTGGAGTTTCCCACCTTGACATCATAAAATCATCCTCAAAGTCACCTCGTTTGGCAGAAACCAGAGCAGGGAGAGGGCTCAGGCAGGTTGGAAAAGGAGGAGAAGCCTCCAGGGCTCGTTTTCCAGGTGATCCAAAAAAGGACCCTTGGATTCTATACCTGGACAGCTCTGGTGCATCAGCACTTTTAATGCAAATTAATCCCCCTGTGATTTCAAATTCCAGCAAATCCTTTGCCTTCCAAAGGAGTGGGAATGGAAAATGGATCAAAATTCTCTGGTGGCATCAGGTCCAAGCCTTGCCTGAGCTAATTGCAGCTGCCTCTTCGATATTGAATATAACCATAATTTAATATATTGATATATTAATATTGATTATAGTCATATAATAATATTTTAGGTGTAATAATAATTGCTGCTGCTTGTTCTATATTAAATATTTGCAGCAGTGAGAACATCCTCAAACACCAAAGAAACCCCCTGCCTTCTACCTCGTCCTGGAAATTTCCTTCCCTGAATTTACTTGGAAGTGTAGGGAAGCAGATGACTTCCCCAGGCTTTCCATCTCTGACAAAAATCGTCATAAAATTTCAAAAGTAGCCTTTTTCATGAGAGGCACAAAAATTAGGTGGTCAAAAATCTGAAATTATTAAATTTAATTTACCGTGTAATTATTTACCTTTTTTTTTTAAATTATTTATCAATTTGCCACCAGTTATTTACCAAAATAAATTTACCATTAAATTATTAAATTATATTAAATAAGGGGACACACTGGGATTTATTCTGTGATATTGGAATTTATTCTCCTGAGTCTCTACCAGGTCATTGTGTTTATCTTCACACTGATGCCTGGTACAGATTACCATTAAGAAAATAGGAATTTCAAGTGAATTTAGAGTGCTAAACATTTTTTTTTTTTTATTGTTTGATGTCCAAATCAACCAAGAAATGATCGATTTTTCCTGCTTGAAGCTGCTTTCTTGATCATTTTTGTATGTGGACAACCTAACATTAAAAAATACAGGCTGAAAGAGAACAGATCTGACCTGGAGAATCTGATGGGGATTTGCAAAGACTTTGGTGGGAAATAATTCAGGGGCCCATGGTGGTGCTTGTCCATCACCACATGGACAGGTCCTGTGGGAAACCAAGAAATCTGAATTCCCACCAAAAAGAAAGAGGGATAAATTCTTCACAGGTTTATGCTTAGCCCTAGCAAATTTTAATTATTTCTTTTTTTTAAGTTTTGGTAAGTTCTGCTCAGCCTAAGATTTCACCTTGATTTTCATCAGATCTTTAATCCCTGTGTGACACCTCCCTGCTCCCCTGGCTTGATTCAGATGGGATAATATCCAATATTTCATCCAAACAGTTAAACTGAAGCCATCTATTCAAAAAGAGACATTTAAAAAAAACAGAAACCAAGGCCTAATCACAAACCGAAAGTGCTTTTATCACTTTTATTTGGCCAAAAATGCAGAATTTCTTTGTGCTTTGAGCTGTGGTCAAACCAGGATAAGGAATAATGGGGCAGCAGGGATGGGGAAAAAGGTTCTACATTACTTTTTGGGCATTGTTTGGGTCTTTGTGAGGCATTTCTCTGAAAGTAAAATGGCAAACACAGACTTCCAGCGAAGATCATAATTAGGAAGATGAATCTCAGTGTGAAAAACAGGACAGGAGCTTTGGAAAAATGAAAGTTTTATGTGGGCTTGGAAATTCTTGGGGCTGTGGGGAATAAGAAGCCACAAACCTGGCTTATGTAAATATATAATATATTAAAAAATGAGTTTAATGATGACAGCTTTGGTCACAAATGGGTGGCCTCTCATTTGTCAGACTTCAAATCATTTGTGGTGGTGCTGTTGGAAACCTCTCTGCCAGCTGAGGACCAACCTGGTGGGATTGATTTCCTTAAATTCTGTGTCCTTGTGGACTTGAGGCTCCCAGCTGGATTTCTGGGGATGCTGGGGGTACCATCCCTCCTGGTT
>VZTR01013752.1:431115-574177 GCA_013400775.1 Chaetops frenatus | reverse complement strand
TGCAAATATTCCTCTTAAAGAGGGATTCATCTTGCCATCTTTATCTATTTCCTTGATTAGGAAGAAACAAAAAAAAAAGTGCAGAAATCAATTCTGCCTTACTACAGAAACCTTTAAACCTCAAATGATGAAGAGTGTGCTTACCAGGATTATGAAAATGCATAACTCGNTCAGACTAAGAGATACGTATATCGGTGAAGTTTAATAGAAAGTAGAAACACATCTGTCCAAAGTAATCAGATATTTGACATATGTCAGAAATTCAATTACATCTGAACTGAAGCAATTACAGTTTCCTTTCAGCCATGAACTCAAGACACTTTTGTATATGTTTCAATCTAGAAAAAGATTAAGATATAGGGAAGTTGTCATAGTCTTAATTTACTTGCTATTACTGTATCTTAGGGTAACAAACTTTGCTTGAGAGAGAAAGGACAAAGTTTGGTGTGCTTTCTTTGTGGCTGGGCACTAAATTGAAAGTCACACTTTTTTAAGACGTATATGCCATTTCTTGTGTGGCTCTTCCATTTTCAAAATATTTGTGTAGTTATTTTCTGCTTTGTTGAGATTTTAGGCAGGTTGTGCTTGTAGAGTGTTTTGTTTAACACAGAACACAAGTAAGGCACTGTAGCAGGGGGGCAGAGAGGTTGGGTGGGTGCAGATTTTCTCTTACTGAAGTAGAGAATGTAAGAGCCTAATTTTAAAAAATATGGCCAACTGTCCCTCCATTCAGCTAAGCACTCTCCATCCACACTGAGTTTCTGGTCTTTCTTCTGTATAGCTACTTATCAACTAATCTCTCTTGAGAAGGTCAATTATAATTATAAGTGTGCAGAACTAAAATGAGTGTTTAGCTAAGGAAAGGAAAATTCACCTAATGGTAACTGTGGTTTTAGTTTTCTGTTGTTTATACTGTCACAAACAGAATCACTCAGAGAAGAAGTGTAGTATTGCATCTTTTACAGTGCTGGTTTCGAAGAGGTTTTGCATCTTTTTATTTGACTTTCAAGTTTGCCTTCTGCTTTCAGTGACTCTGGATCTAAGACATTACTATGCTGCAGACCTTTAGATTTTGGATGTCAGGATGATCTACAGAGTTTTATCAACATAAAATTGTCATCAGGAAAATAAGGATGATAAACATTTTTTAACTATATGAACTGGTCAAAGGAAGATGGGGTAGGTCTGCCATCTGTCAAGTTATTGGAGGGAAAAATAGATTTGGAAAGAGAAAGCAAGAGAAACTGTCAGTCCACCATAAAGTTTTAGAACAAGTGTTGGACCATAGACTAAACAGAAAACTTACTCATTTCATTCCTGATTTTTCTTCACTCCTTACTCTTTCCTCTTTGGCATTGCCTCTACCAAATTACTTTAATGTAATAGTCTGGTCTCCTCCACACATTGTAACTCTGTCTGCTGTGGCTTCATTTTGCAAGTTACTGTCTATGCCTGGTACCATTTTGCTGGTTTCTCAGGTGCTTTGTTTGTTCAGTTTCCCATCCCTATTGCTGAACTATTCCCTGGGTTTACAATGATTTTCTTTCTCAGACATTTGCCCCGTGTTTCTCTGTACTGCTCGGTTCAGCCTTGCTTCCTTACTGTTCTCACATCCTTCATATGGATGTGGCTTTCCTGATGTGCTGCCCGATTGGATAAAGTGAACCCCAAACCCCAGCACCTCTGAAGGGAAATTGCAAAGATATCCCATGGTGTCAAGACAAATGCATAAGGTAACAGCACAGATGTAAAATATAATTGAATGTGGCACCTATATGAATGTTGGTCCTCTTTTTGTCTGATTTTTAGACAGCTCTGTAACATGTACCCGAAGTCAAAGCTGCAGGTACCAGAGTTCAGAGAAAAGAAGGATGATCTGTGATAATCAGTTTAGGATTTTACATGATTTGTGTATTACTGCAGAAAATTATTATATCAATATTTATAATCAGATGTGATAGGCAAGTGATGCAGACTTGGTTGCGAAATATATTAAGTGACAACTTTATACTGGGGGTTAAATTTTTTTTTTAATTTAGTCTCAATAAGAGAATGTGACTTTCATGGTGTCTCTTATGTGTATTTTTTTAAGTTTTCTCAGAGTTAAAGATCTTAAGTATGATTTTGCTTGTTTTGGTTATTGGCAGAGAAATTAATTACTGTACTTGGCAACATTTTTTTCCTCAGTGTGTTTAACCATTGTAAGCATAGATGTTACTGCACTTCAACAATAAATAAATATAATAGGTGTTTCTGTCAAAATAATTTTGATTTTTACTGAAACTGCACTATAAGCTATTAGTTAGAGAAGGATAATTTTATAAATGGAAAAAAAAACTTTACACTTGGCCTTTTAGACATGCTTCATTTAAAAACAAAATAAATTGCATGAAATGAAACAACATATGTAATTACTGAGCCCTGTTCTCAATCCATTTATCTTAATCTAAATAGCAAATGTTTAACTTGTATCCATTATTTTGTACCAGAAAGAAATTATTCTAAATGAAATCTCTTAATTAAATAATCCAGAATGTCTCTGCCAGAAGTATGCAAAATTGTTTAACACAAGATGCATAAAATGGTGAAGAAATCTTATAAACCTGCTCTAATACATTTTATTGTGTACTTATGGTGGTGATGTTGTGAAGCCTTTATTTGTACCATTTCTTTCTTAAAGCAACTCATGAAGTTTTAACCAGTCATTTGTGAAATTGTTTATTAGCATCTGAGCTGCATATTCATGACTTAACTTTTACAACTAAGTTAATTCATCAGCTCTGAGGGATTTTATTATTCTGTATAAGTACAAGAAGGGAGGGTGCAAAAAAGGATGGAAAAAGGCTCTTTTCAGTGGTGCCCAAGGACTGACATCACAAAAATTCTCATCTGACCAAAGGAAATGCTTTTTGTACAGTGAGGGTGATCGAGGGTTGCCCAGAAAAATTATGGAGTCTCCATCCTTGGAGAGATCCAAAGCCTTTTTGGATGTGCTCCAGGTAGGTGACTTCTTGGAGAGGGGTGTTGGACCATTTGTCTGTCAGAGGTCCATTCCAGCTTCAGGTATTCTGGGATTTTGTGAAACTGCGAGAGGAAGGGGAAAATACAACTCTACTTCTTGGTGTAGGAGATCATAATTCATGAAGCAGAGAGTTCCCTAGAAATGCAATCATTGTGGACCATCTGTGAAAGGAACCTCTCTTGCATCCCACCTACCTAAATGAACTTTACTGAGGAAGGAAAATGGTGATGTGAGTATTAAACAGTGGATGAGAATAATTTAGTTTTTGGCATTTTGCATGGTTATTTATTTGTATGGAACTTGAAATACCTTGAAGTGCATTATGTTCCTTTTTTTTTGTCCCAGAGAAGATGCAAATAGGAGTATCCTGCTTCTTTGCCTTTAACCCAAAATCTAATTGTTATGTCAGGGTGATGTCTTGTTCTGCCCTTGTGCTTTCCCTTTTTAGGGTGCACCGTTTTTCATATCACCTGCAATTCACTGAGAAAAGTATCTGTGTCTGGTTTTGCAACCAAGGATGTATTTTATAGGAATTCTTAAAAACAGAAACAAGACAAAGCCTAGTGATCTGTCATGACCCCAGAATTCCAGAATCACAGAAGTGTTTAGGTGGTAAGGAACCTCTTGAGATCATCTTGTCCATCCAACCCCTCTGTAGCTTGAGCAGGGTCATCGCCAGGAGGTTGTCCAGGACCATGTCCAGTCAAGTTTTGAATATCTCCACAGATGGAGGCCGTTGGCTGTTGTATGATGACTGCCAATTCAGAAAATTATATTTACTCATTGAGACTAAATAATT
Organism: Chaetops frenatus; assembly: GCA_013400775.1. Classification (NCBI taxonomy): domain Eukaryota; kingdom Metazoa; phylum Chordata; class Aves; order Passeriformes; family Picathartidae; genus Chaetops; species Chaetops frenatus. Next base: position 570,356 of record VZTR01013752.1, on the reverse strand, counting down.
ATAATACTCATGTAGCAAAACTAACACAGGCTCCTACTCTCACAGTTTTTTTAATTAGAATCCATAACAAGGGATTGTGATTGTGTTTTAATGGAAGGGAATAAAAAAATTCAAGCAGCCTTATTGGAAGCACTAAAAAAAAAAAAAAAAAAAGATGCAGGAAAAATAAACCCACCCTTAATAAGAGTCAAAGCAGAAATGTTGTTTGCTGTTTATTAAACTCTTGGGATTTAGCAATCAAACATTTCTGGGAGAGCTACTATAAAATATCTCAGTTTTCATATGTGACCCAGGATTTTATATCTTCCAGCAGATGAAAATAAATTCAGAATACCTAGGCCTAGCTTTTTTTAATGCATTTCGGATCCTGGTGTGCTGGCAATATCTCATTCTTTACTATCTGATATCAATTCTCCTTTTCTGGATGAGTTCCTTGAGAAGGAATTAGCAATAATTCCCCAGTGGCAGCTGCTGTGTATGAATATTTTGGAGGTTGCCCTTTCCAGATTCTGAGGATAATAGGAGAAAACAGACCTAATTATACTGGGTTGACATTTACATGGTCAATGCTAATTTTAGCAGAGCTGTCTGTGGGTTTAATCGAAATGCTGCTATAGTAATTTTAATGGAAAAACTATCAAGAAAACAAACAAAAAATATAAAAGCACCCCCTCCTAAATGATTCTTCATGAGACTTCAACAAGATATTCTGAGCTCTGTCTCATCTCTCTTTTTCAATTAAAGGAGGCTGAACTGAGTGCTCTTCTTCTGGGTAAAATCAATGGGAGGCACTCAGATGCTGGAGAATTAAGAGCAGTGCATCAGGGAGATGCACTTCAACATCTAGAAAATCTACCTGCAAAGAACCTCACTAATATGAAAAATACATGAATTTAGGTTAAAGTTCAATGGGAGGATGACATATTACGGGATATTTTGTTCCTTGCCATCACAATTTTATCACCATAGCACTGCCTGGTATGCTTGCTCTTAACATTTTTCCTAATCTACTGTAGAGGCAAAAAATGCACCTTTATCCATCTGTATTTGCTCCAAATAACACCCCCAGCTATGGGCATCCACTGCTGCTTTAATTTTAGCTCTCACACTGCTGAGCTTTCTAGGGCTGACACAAAAATTAGACAGAACTCAACCACAGTGTAGTGTCCCAAAGAATTGAAGCCAAGAATTTGAAATACACTCATTTTGATTTATTACCTAATTCGGTTCTGAGTTCTAGGCTCAGTGCCTGAGGAATCTTTTACAGAATCAGTGTTCTCCAGCAGTGTTCTTCAGCAGCCTCTGGGGAGGCTAGAGGCAAGGCTTAACAAAAGGTTACCTAAAAATGAGATGAGGGAGGATGCAGAGCTCCACACATTTCTTTGTAAGGCAGTTGACTCGAATTGCAGCCCTTGGTTTGAGTCAGTGCTTTCAGTATTTAAAGGGTCAGCTGAGCTTTCTCTGCTGACTTTCACTGTTTCCTAATGGGCTGTAGGACAGTCAAATGGAGGGAGGTATTATCAAAATATGGCCCAAAGCTTTGTGCCAAATGTGATGTACCTGTGTTCAGAAAAGGGACTTGCTGTGGATTTCTTACAAGAATTTGTGGAAACTCATTGCAGTAGAAATACTTGCACGAAGACAAGGGATCAGCCATTGGTATTAGTTTTTGGTATCCCTGGCAGAGTACTTGGGGTCCCCAGGCAAGTAGGATCAGGTAACACTGATTTTTATTAAAGTTGTACACAGAGCTATTTTCTGTGTGCTAGCCCAAAGAAAGCAAATTATTTTTGCCATTAGGCCTATTTTATCTAGCTTATTAACTAGCCAAAATCATAATGAAATAAATCTGTATTAGCAGTTAATGATCAGTTGGTTAATTGACAGCTGCAGGCAAGCCTGATGATATAAAAATTACCATCGCTATGAACATCTTCTATTAAGAAGATTTTTTATTAAAAATGTGAATACAATCTGTTTCAACAGAAATATTATAAAATTCGTCTTTTCATGATCTTTAATAACCAATTTTTTGCCAGAGTGACCCAGAATGCTATCATATGGATTCTGTGTTAAAATTTATTTAAAAAAACTTAAAGGGCTCTGTCCTGTAACAGGCATAATTAAACTACAGTTCAAAGTATCAATGTAATGTATATAACTAGTTATAAGTTTACAGTCTGTTCTATTTGCCATCTGTTAAAAGCTTTGCAAATGAAACTTAAGGATGTGCTCTCATGGTGTTACAAAGTGTTTACCTTATTTTGATATGCATGTATGTGTGGATTTAAGACACTCTAATTGCAAATATATCCTGAAGTATACACTTCTATTGTAAATATATGACTTGCCTTTGTCTTAACTACACCAGAGTAAGCTCAAAATGGGCAAATCCCAGCAGAGAGCTGATTCTTCTCTCACTGGGGGAGAGCAGTGTGTCAGTGCTGTAGTGGGGCTCTGATCCAGAGGGATGGATCCCAATTCAGATGTCTTCAGGAGAACTGCAACTTTGTTATCAGCTTATTTATTTCAAATACTGGATTCAAAGGTTGCTAATTTAAAAAGATTTTCACTTTGACCATGTGATTGCCAACAATACAAGTTTATATACTATATCTTTTTAATTTCTGTAGGGGCTTGATAGATAATGCCGCAGAGATCTAAAGAAAAATTTTAAATCTTTATCTGAATGAGAAAAAAAAGAAATATAGTTTATTTTTTTCATTTAGCTATTAACATTTTAATGGATTTTTAATTAAGATATTTTCAAGCTATTTCATGATACAAAACTTTTCAAGTAATTATTTCAAAGGCAAATTGCTCTTGTCATTATGAACTTCTACAAATACAGGAGAATTAAGCAATCACAAATGCAAAGCAGTTGGTTAATTTTCATAATTAGTATATGATAAACCTCTTACATACAGAAATTCAGGTATGTTTAGGTAAGAATTTCCTACTGCTTTTCACATTCTTAATAAAGTGAGGCAGTGGTCTATATTTGGTGTCCTGAGGCCTTTTAACCTTGGAGAGGTAGAAATCCTGCAGAGTTATGTGGTTTAAAATTTTCACATCTTTCCTAATTGAAGATTGATTTTCCCATCTTAATTTGGTTAGTTTATTTTAATTTGTGTTTCTAGTGAAAAGCTTAACACCTGTAGACTTTATAATTAAATGATGGCAAAGAATTGGTGCATATGAGTAGTCCAGACTTTTTCTGTGTTTTGGAAAGCTGTTTTTCAACACTTCTCTCCTTCCCTGATGTGACTTGAACTTTTTTGGTCTTTCTGGCCATTCTTGTATTGGTGTCTAACATAATTTTATTCAGTCTCCCTACACTTCCACCTTCATTCCCAAACTTCTGTGCATCCACCTTTTTTTCCATTTTGTCCTTCCCAAGCATTACAATTTCCCTACCACCCACTTTTCTACAGCTCTCAGCACTGATGCTTTCACCTTCAAGGAATTTTGGCTGTAGGAAGGTGACCATTTGTAGCACCAGGTAAAGTTTCCCTGCTGACGTTTTTTGAGCACGGAGCCCCCTGTGGCGGTCAGAAGCAGCAGTCCCAGGCAGGGTGACTCCAGCAGATCCAGTCTTTCTCAGGCAGTGATACCCACAGACCTGTATCCCCTTGTATTCATTGTAAAGAGCATGAAAATTGATTCAAAGCCTAATCTAGAAGTAGTTGCTCTTATATAACTACTATATATAACTAAGAGGATTTTCTGCAGATAGAATTAAAGCTGAAACCCTAACTCTGAGGTGTCATTTCCTGGAAATTCCAAGAATTCTTTTCAAACAAAGAGCTTTATAGTTAAAAGACTGATTTACTTTTTCTACTCTGTGTAATCTTTTGATAACTTTATTTCTGAAATAGCTGAGGTAGATGTTCTGCTAATCGGCAGACTGAGAAGTCACTGGAAAAAGGCCTATAGAGATTCAAAATATCATGATACCTTCATTACAGACAACATAAGTTTAGTTGTTTTTTTTTTCTTTAAACATCAAAATCAATCACATGAAAAATCATACAAAAAAGGCATGGTCTGGATAATAATAATGAAGATTCTTTAAAATATATTACAGTTGCTTGAATGTGAGCAGTTGGTTTTGGATTGATCTTTTTTATGCAGTGTTACTCACAGATGTAACCCACAGCTGAAAAAAAACATGACTTAGGCCCTGTAAAATCATGAGCATGACATGCACATGTTACACATGATCTCTGAATATTAAATGTGGGACATTCACATAATTGTGGTTTTGTTTTGTTTTTTTCTGTAGCAAAAGCAGGGTAAAATGGAATTTTTTAGAGGGAAAACCATACAATATGATAAAATTTTAGAACAGTGATTAAAAAATAAAAAGGGAAATATATGAGTGAAATTATAGAAATCATTTCGAAAACTTTCAAAATACCACAACAATCTGTTCCATCTTGCAGGAATCCGATTAGCTCCCAAAGAAAAACTGGATATCCCTGTGTTATTCATGCCAGCTGAAATGAAAATTTATAAAGCAGTGGTGGTAATTCATGTAATGAGGGAAAATGGTGAAAACTGGCCTTATGAAGTTACTGCTGAATCAAATACAGACTTAAACAGGTAATTTATTCTAATAGGAAAGGACAAAGTAGTTGAAGATGCTCAATGCTATCATCATTTATCCCTCTGGCTATTCATGGGTAGCTCCCAAGGGCAGTCCAGTGTCTGATTTTGAGGGCAGTGGGTATCCTTCAAAAGCTTTTCATGTACCCTGCAAAATATGCAGATTCAGGGTAAGATCTCTGTCTGCTTTAATACCTACCTATTCTTACTTAAAATAAAGAAAAGGTAAAGTACTGGCTGCTGGTGCAGTTATGGATATTGAGCAAATGAAAGCTCTTAGGTAACTCTATTTTTTCAATATATTTGGGATAATAATGATTCTCATCCCGATATTTTTATGTAATTCATAAACTGCAGAAACTTAATCTCAGTGTAAACATAACCTGACAGAATTCAGATCAGGCCAATTGTTTTCAGATCTATAATGTTTGAATACTCTAAGTGGATCTAAGTTACAGGTGATACAATTTATAGCTGAATTATTTTGTTGTATTTTATTTCGTATTTTTCTCAGATATGGTTAGCATTACAGCATACAATAGACTAGATTCTAACCTTTACAACAACTCTTAAGTCTAGATTACTTTGGAAACAGAATTTTCAGCAGTCTAAATGATACTCTTATTTCTCTAGAAATATTACTGTAGCAGAGAATGGGGAAACTCAGGGAATACTCTGGATCTATCCGATTAATGGGACACCTGAAGCACCACAGCAGAAATCAGGTAGGTAATGCTTGAAAAAGCTTGAACAATATATTTAAGTATATTTAAGAAAATCCAATAGTCATTTATATTCTTACCTGCTTGATCACAAGAATTTGCAGCAGTACTTGGCTATATCTTAAAAAAGATAAAATCATATATTTAAAATTAAACCTTCTCCCACTTCCAAAGCAAATCTAGATCATTACTTTGTTCTTATTGTGGATAAAAGGAGTTGGGGATAGTTGGAAATCTTGAGGCCTGTGCCCTTCAGTGTCCCAATTAATCCTGAGTTTGGGAACTGAAGATAAGCTGAACAAAGGACTGACTCAAAGGTTGACTTCTTGCAAACCCAGAACACCCTTCTGGAGAGTCTACAGGGTGCAAAATATTGGAGTAGATGCTTGCTCCTTCTCAGCCTTGAATTTCATGTCTTAATCAAAACCAGAATATAAAGTAGTGTGAATAGCAGTAAGTTTTCCTCTTGCTCCTGAGAAGTAAACTTGCATTAAAAGATGAGTGATATTTTTAGAGGTTTCTTGCTTATTTTGGGGATAGTAAATGCTTATATATTTTTAAGTTGTGGTATGATTCCAGAGCTATAAAACAGGAAGTTGTGAACAGCTTTTTAAATCTATAACCCTGAATCTACAGCTCAATGTGTAGATGTGGGACCAATTTTATACCAGCTTGTCCTTACAGTGTACCTTTTGTTGACTGAATAAATGAGTATAAAACCTTCTTAGATTAAATGTATTAAGATACAGGAGCAGTTTCTGGAAAAATAGATATTTGAAATAGATATTCAATAGATATTGAATAGGTAGTAGAAATAGATATTTGTACTGTCATGAATTTAAATTGCTTAAGGACTCTTTACATGTAGACAAATGCCAATGATCTGGTATTAATTAGAGCTTTCATCTCTATAAATTGCACTTTAATACCTTAAGGAATGAAACAGAATATTGTCATGTAATCAGCTGTTGCCCAAAATGATGCCTTTAATGAGTCTCATTAGCACTAGAACTATGTATATTAATGTGGATGTTTGTTGTGTTATTTAAAGCTGTTATGTAATTCACTGGCACTCTGCAAGATAAATCTCCCTTTTATTGGGCTGTTGCTTTCATTGAAATCACAGAATCATTAAGGCTGGAAAAGACCTGTAAGATCATTGAGCCCAACCATTAACTCAGCACCTTCATGTTACCACTGAACCATGTCTCTAAGCACCACATCTCTGTGGTTTCTGCACGTTTTTAGGTTATGGTGATTCCCCCACTTCTTTGGGCACCCTTTCCCATCACCTGGCCACCCTTTCCATGAAGAAATTTTTCCCAATATCCAATCTAAATCTCCCTTGCCACAACTTGAGGCCATTTCCTCTTGTTCTGTCACTTGTTACTTGGGAGAAGAGACTGACCCCCTCCTGGCTACACCCTCCTTCCAGGTGGTTCTAGAAATGGATGTGGTCTCTCCTGAGCCTCTGTTTCTCCAGGCTACACACCCCCAGCTCCCTCAGTCAGTCTTCATAGGACTTAAACTTGAGACCATTCTCCAGCTCAGTTCCCATTCTCTGGGCTCACTCCAGCCCCTCAGTGTCCCTCCTGAACCGAGGGGCCCAGAGCTGGACACAGCACTGGAGGTGTGGGCTCAGCAGTGCCCAGGACAGGGGGACAGTCACTGCCCTGCTCCTGCAGCCACTGCTCCTGTTCCAGGTGCCATTGGCCTTCTTGCCCACCTGGGCACACCTGGGCTCACCTGGGCTCACCTGGGCTCATGTTCAACCTGTTTTTCACCAACATCCCCAGGTCCTTCTCTACTGGGCAGCTTTCCAGCCATTCTTGCCCAAGCCTAGGACATTGCCTAGGGTTGTTGTGACCCAAGTGGAGGATCCAGTACTTTCTATATAAGTTATGAATTAAAATTTTTAGCATTCGTTAATTAAGTGACATCATTTCTGTATATGATCAGAAACTCACATACTATCAACTCTTAAGTAATTTTAAATTCCTTAATGCTTGTTTAAAACAGCAGAACTAAATTGTAGAATATTTATAACTATGTTGTCCATTGGTTTATGTTCAATAAATGTTTGTAATACATAAAAAAGCATTGCATCAATTTTGAATACATATTGTTCTTTGGCCATCAGCATGTTATTTTGGGCTAGGTTTTTTTTTTTTTTTCCAAAGAGTACTAGTTCAAAAACATCCCAGAAAACAAAAATACATCTTTTTAAGTGTGTTTATAGAATTTTTTATTCCTGCCTTGATTCTGAAAGCCTCTGGTTTTCAGTTATAAATGGATATTTAGAAAATCTATGATGTAAGGTACAAATCCAAAGCAGGTAATAACAAGAAATCTACTTTGAAAAAAAAAAAAAAGATCAAAAGAGTATTGTCATCTCTTTTAATGCAGACATTTATTAAAATTGCCTGGAGGCTACAAGTTTCTGTGTCAAAACCCTAAGCTACTTTGCTGGTATATTAAGGAGTTCATCTTTGGGTCATTCTTATTTGCATCTTAATATACTTAAACTTCTAGAAGTCACTTGGCTTTCTATCTCATGAGACCAATTAAAATGATCAGTGGTCACAACCCATGTAGTACATGTAAAGTAGATGATAACTTGGCTATCTTATAAAAGTGATTACAAAGGGAGGATCATCCAGAATATTCTTTTAATTCTTGTAGAGTGTAGAGTCAAAGAAGCATACAGCAGTATAAATTGGAGGGGACCACTGGGGGTCATCTAAAATAACCAGCTGCTCAAGGGAAATTTGCTCAGGGACTTGTCCAGTCAAATCCTAGATATATCTAAACTTTTATTTGTAAATATTACTTAAACATTTAGGAAAAAGAAAATGTAAAATCAATTCTAGTTGTAAGATGAGCTGTGGAATAGAAAATAACATGACATGCACACAGTAATCTGAAACATTTGGTAAACTGGTGGAATACAGAGAAATATAATCTACTCTTAAGGGTAAGGTCATACATTTACACAAAAAGGTGTGTGTTTAACTATTTTCAGTAACTCTTCCTCTTGGAAATTCTAACAGAGCTCTAGAAATTACTTATACCCTGTTAAGCAGGGAAAGGCCAAGGGAGAAAGGAAATTACCTGAACTTGATGTGTAATTATCTGTTTTCCAGAGTAGTGGTAGTGAATAAAGTGCCAGAGCTGACAGTTGAAGCTAAATAAACATAATATCAAAAAAGGGGTTTCCTTCTTTTTTTAAACACTACATAATTATTCACCACAATATGGTTCCAAATTATTGATCATTAATTCTTGATGTTAATTTCAGAGTTAATTTTTAAAGGAACATTGGTCTAACTCTGATGAAAATGACTTTTAGACCTTGAAACTGAAATGTATGTGAGCAACTGTTCTTTTTCAAGTTGATTCCCAGAACTCTAGGATGCCCTAGGTCTTTTCTTTGGAAAAACATTTTTTTCGGTGCTTTTACGTAATTTTCTCCTTTTCTGTTCCAATAAATATGAAAGTACCAAAAAAATACCTGTTGAAATAAGCTTTAGAAAAACTAGTGTATAAGCTAAAACCTAACAACTTTGTAATGAAAAAGACATATTTTGGAAGCAGTAAATGAAAGTCATTTATTGAATTGAATGTGATGCTTCAAAGAGAAATCTGTATGAGAATGCTTTTTATTCTGCCATATTTCTATTAAAGTTGAACTTTGAACAACAGTAGTCTTAAATTAAGAAAGCAAAAAGTAACTTAATATTCTTCCACTTAAAATCCTTTTATTTCTTTGGTTTTATTTCGGTCTTCCTTCCTTATTGGCATGTTTCAAACTATGCCATAATTCCTATTAGCAGTTGAACTAAAATGAAGATAGATTTAATGATTAAAGATAAGAGAGAAATTTGCAAGTGCTTTTGGGAACTCACTGAACAGATTTTTGTTTGCTTAGCAATATTTTCTACTACTTCACCACAACAGAGCAATAGAAAGTGAAGGTTGGGAAAAGCTTTTAGTTGTCTTGCTCCTTACTGGAATTCTGTCTTTCTCTGAGCACATTTAGCTTCCATGTTGAATTGCTTTGTTAAAGTGAAGATGCCAGTGCTTTGCAAATAAGATGTTTTTGCTTGTCTGTAGTTGTGATACGCTGTCAAGCCAGGCAGAGACTGGAGCAGAGAGTGGAGCTGCTGCTCTTTGGGGTCAGGCCTGATGCCACTGCTCTGCCTGATGCAGGCAATTCTGCCGTGGTTGATACCAACGTGGGTGAGTCGTCCGACACCCCAGAAGTCACTGATGGTAAGAACAGTTTTTATATCACACTATTTTAGGAAAATTTCAAATAAGTACTTCACCAGATGTGCAATTCTGCCGTGACAGTGGGGGAGGTTTAGGCAAATTGTCCAGGTCCATATTTCTACCATTTTGCAAGTATAGAGTATTTGATTTTATGTCTTCAGCTATAGGCACCTATAAACCTGAACCTTCCTTTTTAAAAATTTGTCCTGGATATGAGGCTTGCATACACAGAATTTCTCCTTCAAAAGAGAGCCTGCACAAAGTTTTCAGTTAGAAAAAATATGTCTGTGTAAGCATTGCCAGGAGACATTTATCTGCAGGTTTGTAAGATGCATTCCCATCAGCAGGCCAATATTGCTATCAGAATGGATTGAAGAAGGAGGACTTTTCGAAAGAAGTGATAAATCTTTGTAAAAGGATAGCTTCTACTTACTGTTAATCTGCTGAGAAGACAGTGAAAATCAATTTATTCAGATACAGCACCTTTTCAAAATATACCCCTCCTTGAAACAAAATGGTGCAACATATAAGTAGTAAGGAGAGAATGCTTGTTACTGCTGCATCACCAGTATTTTTCTTATCAGTCACAAATTTGAAAATTGTGCACCTTGAAAGCTTAATGTTTCATTTTGGGTTCAAAGTCATTCTTCATTATAAGGAAAATTATTTCTAAATTAAGACACATAACATGAGACAGACTAATGTGTGTTTAACTTAACTGTAGATGAGGAAAGGGATTTCACCTGTACTCTGACTTTGTTCAAGGTGGTAAAAGATGAGTTTACAGATGTTGCTCTAATTGCAGTCTATCAGGTAATCAGAAGGGCAGGCAGACTTGGCTTTTGAGTCCCATTTCTGCCATTTACAGTCTGTTCCAACAGAGGCTTTGCAGGAGTACCATGTTACAGAAAATGTCCTGCTAAATAACTGGGAAAAAGTGAATGGCTGTAAAAGGTAAATCAAGATGGATTACATCATTCCTAGAAGGCCAGTTTTCATGTAAATGTGCTCATGCTCTTCACACTGATCAATGTAATCTCCTATCAGCAATTACTGTCCAGATCTTTAAACAGATGATTTTATTTCTGAAAGCTTGTAAAATAGGAGGAAATCTGAAGTTGAACTGTTAACAAGAGCTTACACTTCATATACTTACTGATTGGCGGATATTCATAATTACTTATTGAAATCTTATATTTACTCATATTGCAGTGTCAAAGATAACTTATTTTCTGGGCATATTATCATCTTAAACTCCCATATTGCAAAGTGATAATGGTAAATCTAGTAAAGCAAAAAAATGTGAAGTTGTCAGTGTACATTCCTTCTTCTTTGGAGAACTGTAAATACTATTATAAAACTTTGTTCAGCCTTTTGAGAACAGATGTCCATCAAAATACAAAGGGTTGGTGGGTGGTTGTGGTTTGTTTTTTTTTTTTTTTTTTTATGGCAGAGTAACAGATTTAGCTCATAATTGGCTGGTCACATATGAGTGGGCTGCTTTCAACACACCTGGGCTATTTCCCTCCAAAATGGTGGTGTTTGAATTGACAAGAAAACCTTGCAGTTAGCAAGCTGAAGCAGCATCTTGAAAGACTTGCAGATTCATAATGTCTAGTTCTTGTTTTATTCATAAGAATAATTTATTAACACTGGCTTCTGTACATGCTACAAGACATTGATTTGGGGCATTGCATCTTTTTGAGCAAGAAGTCTGGTGATGAAATGCTTTACACCATAGGTAGTAAGATCACTTATAACACTGTGCTTTTCATAGTTTTCAATAACATTTTAATGCCATTATTGATAAATGAATTTGAGGCCTGTTAGGAAGCAAATTAAATGATACTATCTGAGCTTTCTGCAGTCTACCAGTAATAACATAAATAAAAGCCTAAACCTTTAGGATAACAGTCTGGCATGCTGTTCTTCATTTTTTTCTCTTCTGAAAGAGTGATTCGTCAGAGTGCCTGTGTGATGTGTAGTAAGCAGTTTTTACACCCAAGGATAAATGATGATAATTACTGGCAGATCAGATTTAAACAGCTAATACTGTGCATCAGTATTTAAATTATTTGGACAAGTATAAATTCTTGTAACATGAAAAATCTTCAAGCATGTCTTTTACATAAAAATTCTTTTTCATCCAATACAGATGAGTGCATTTGGCACAGAAAGCTACTACAATTTCTTAATAAAGAGGGTGCAGTCTCTATATACTGTCTAGCTCCAGTGACATAGTTTCTTGTTCAAAAGTCAGCAAGGTTCAAGGGATCAAATAATGAAAGCTTAATATTTTAGGCATAGCAAATACAGTTATGGTCCTTTTAAAAAATAATTTTCAATTGTATTAAATGCATATTTTCACCTTAAATGTACTTTTCATGGCTCAAAAGATATATTTTTGAGAAAAGGAGATTCAAGAACTGAGATTCATCCAAACAAGTGTGAAGTTTGCTATTTTTTATTCTAATAAACAGCATTTTTTATTTTAAGTATTCAGTGAGGAATACAAACATACTTTATTTTCCACAGTCTTCTAAAAAAACCCCAAAAATTCACAAATCAGTTATGGATGCTGACATTCACAGCTCTGTGTTTGTAGTGGTCCTTTGTAACCTTTCCCTTTCAATTGCTTCAGTTTATCTCATAAGCCAACCATGAGGGCTTAGTGTTTCTCATTAACTTCCCTCATCTTTATTAATTCATAGCTCTCCTCACAGCACAAAGGCTGATCTTAGCTCCTTGCTCCTGAGTTCTTACATCTGGGAAGGTTTCAGGAGAGTTACCTTTGAGCGGAATAGGGCAGTCCAGGTTCTGTAGGGCAGCACAGGTACAAGGTGAGAAGATTTTACAGCCATTCTGAACTCAGACTAAACATATGGACAGTTCAACTGCACCTGAGAGTGAAATAACATTTTCCAGGTATGCTAATCCATAAGGTACATTGGCATACATTCTACAAAGTGTATCTGTACCCTTTGTTTCACTGTTTATAAAAATTTCATAGCAACTACCTAATATTCCTGAAAATCATCAGAATATACAAAAAGCCTTTTGTATATTTTTTTCATTTATTAAAGCATCTCTTTGAAACCAGCAAAGAATAAAAACATAACCAAACAGACTTTAAAAAGCTGTTTTCCATCCCCAGCAGGATTTTGTGTTAGCCAGTGGTACGGACTACACTAAATTCCCATTTAATATGATGGATCTGCTGGATCAGGAGATTCACCTTTAAGATATAAGGTCAATAAAATTGGGTATGACCAAAGAAATCTTTGGAGACAAGATATTTTTATAGACTTGATCTCTCATCCAGAGATGTTAATGTGATTGCTGATAAAGTGTAGCAGGTTAATATTGAAAGCAATATGAAGAGGATAATAATGATGAAGATGGCCCTGTATCCTACTTAAGCCATTTCTGTATTGTCAGAATAACTGTGGCATTATTTTTTAAATTATCCTTGAGGATGAGAAAATTATAGCTATATAAATTAGATTTTCTTCCTATGCAAGAAATAAAAGAAAGGATAGCAAATTGTTTGTTTTGGATTAAGAGTTGATGAAAGCAGTGATCAATGGCAAAATGAAACTTGACAAGGGGATGAACCAATAATTGAGACACTTTGTTATGGATTATTGCTTTGCTGTTAGGGGTGACAACTCCTGATGGAAAACAGGGAACTAGTAGAGGTCAAAGTATAAAGCATCAGAGGAGAACTGAAAGTCTTAGATGGATTATTTTGTCAGCTACATAATTTTTGTTTACATCTGCTTGTTTGTTTCTTTATTTATGAGTGAAGCATGGGAGAGATTTGATGTATTGTTTATTTTCGTTATTGAACTGAAATAATGCCAGACTTTTTAATGAAGAAGGTCAAATAGTTCTTGTTGATATACAAGGCTATCACTGGGTCCATTAAAAAAGATAAAAAATAGAGCACATTTTTTTATCTCATAAGTAAACCCTCCTATTTCCATTTCTTAAGAAAACTAGAACAATGACAACAAATACTGGCAAAAGAAGAAGAGAACTCATGAATTGTGAGCAGCCATTTAGGAGCTGCTTTTATTTCAGTTTACAGTAGTCGTTCATTTCTGTTTCCTTGCCATTTTATAAAATGTTAAAAACTGTAAGGAATAAGAATGAGAATTTTAAAATCTTAGGAATGAGAATCATCATTATGTTAATTAAAATTACTTTCTGATACTTATGCAAAATCATGCTCAGTTTAAATATTCAACACTTAAAGGGAACCAGATCAATTATAAACTAATCTGAAGTTACTTATTCAGCTTCATAAAATTGCAAAAACAATAAATAATACAAACGCACAAAAATTAAATTCTTCCAGGTGCTACTCTTCAGTATGATGTGGATCCAGGAAATATAAGAAGTCAAAAAGAACTGATTGACTAACCCAAATAATGTCTGAATCAAGAACGCACAAATAGATATCCCTTAAAATGATTTGAACCAGTGGATAGGAAAAACCTAGCCAATATAATTTGCTGGAAGACTCTATTAATTAGTTTAATTTTTGTATGATTGTGATTGCTGTTTCTCCCCTTTCTTGCTCACAGAACTTCAGTAATCTCTTTGGTTGGATGATAAGGAAATATTACTTCCAGTAGAAACACCCCTACAGCCTTGTTCTGTAGGGATAGTTTGGGGAAGCTTCTGTAAATCAGGACCACGGCCAACACAGCTCTATAGGACCTTAACTGTCCTTCTGCAACATAATATCACTTAACAATGATCTGTCTGCATTAATTTCCACTATTTCCTGAATTATTTTCTCATTGCTTATGGGACACCAACAAAGCATTGCTGATCAACCCCTTAAGATGCAAATTCATTAGGTTTTTCTGAAGAACAATGGAAGAGCCCTCTCAGCTATGTTTGAATGCTTCTTGTCATAGAAAAGCAGAGGATTTATTCACCTAAATTTGCCTCAGTTAATGTGTCTGAAAATCACTATAGTAAAAAACCACATGCATGCAGTGAACCTATCCCAAATGCTCTCCACTTCCAGATTATTATATCCTATTGTCATTTCTGTGATAAAATTCTTTGTCTTCTGTCTCTGAAGTTGCACCAGTCAAGTTTTGTTGTTCTTACAGTAAGTTATTATCTCTAGATCTTCTTCATCTCTTCCACACTGCACATTTCTAACAGAACATGATAAAAAAACCCAGCAACAACTTTCCCCATTGTTTTGTAGAATGTATAAAACTTTATAAATTACTGCATCAGGCCTGTTGTTTTGACAGTTTAGAAACAAATTTGTCTGAAGCTTTGGAGATACAGGTGGATTTTAAAACTATATGACAAGTAAATAGAAGTTACATAGAATCACCACAGAATTTTGAATAAAATGGTAACCCTGAACTGCTACTCTGTCTTCAAGCCAGCTGAGGAAGACAAGAATGAAACCTCAGAAATTTACTACACAAAACTTCTATTAATTCTGAAACTTGATTTGTGTCAAAAAAATAACAGAAGTGGATACCTCCCATGAGATAAAATGTCTTATAGTAGAGAAATTTACACTTCCTGTGTGATAGATGTTCTGTCCTATGTGTAACTGAACACAGTCTGTTGGGTAAGGAAAAGGAGGCAAATGAATGTGACCTTAGTGATCAGGTGCTGTGTTCCACTCTCGGTGGCTCAGTTTTATATATTAAAAAAAGCCAGAAGATAAAAAATGCATGCGATTGTAATACCATAGTATAGTGTAAAACTGTCAGGAAGTATTGAAAAATGGTGACATGGATTTTTCAATTTAGCCTCCGTGTGTGCCAATTCAAGTTGAATGGTTGGGTTAAAAGTCAACTTGAGCTGTTACTGATTTCTGTGGGTAACATTGAAAGTGAGGCAAATTACTCTGGATGCCATGGAAAAACTAATGTCTGTGTGAATTAAGACTAAATCATGAGATACATTCCTGAAGAAGCTGCTTTGATGTTTCTGTGCCAAGGTACAGATGTGATCTTTATCCGCCAAAGTTTCTGAATAAATGAAGACACGGCTAAATAAAAAAGGGAACTTCTTGAAAAAAAGATTAAAGTAGTTATGAAGAAATAAATGTTAATTGTTTCATTTATAGCATGAATTTATAGGGTAGCATACAAATCTGAGTAGAATGCCAGATCAAAGGTGAATAATGTCAAATCCTTTGGGCTGAAGAGAATCCTTTTGATTTTTCTGAGGTTTTTATTTCAATTTACTATGCAAGTAATATCAAAATAAAGAAAACATTAAGATGGATGTATGGATAGGCATAGTAAAAAGAGAATTAGTGAAAAAGGGATTCAGAGAGTGAGAATACATGGAAATAAGCTGCAAGAACAATTCTAGATGCACACCATGTGTTTCATATACATGGATTCACAAGCTTCCATTTCGTTCAATAAGCTATGCAGTGTTTTGAAGAAACACATTCTCAAACAAAAAAGTGGGGGAAAGGCTTTTTGCTGCTTCTTTACTGTAGAAACTTGGTTTAGAAGTAGAAACATCTTTTAAAGAAGTGTTTTGAAAGAGGAAAAAAAAATTAGGAAACAAAACTTGAATGTAAGAGAAAATTTAGGAAAGAAGCATTCCAGTTGGTTGCTAATGAAATAGGCAGTTGGATGCAGGATTAGAAAAAAAAAACGTGGATAGGAGTGGTATTTTGTAGAGCCTTGATATGGATGAAAGCTTTTGGCTGGATATGGAAAGAGAAAAACTTGCAGGGAAGAGATAAAAAGATATACATGCAGAACTATATTGAGAATTTCCCTGAATTCCTGTGAGGATCAATATTTTATTATCAACAGATCAGCTTTTTTATCCATTAATTTTTATGAGTTTAATTTGGTGTCTAGTATGTAGTAAAGTTATTTTATCTTTGCTGATATTTGTAATGCTTCACGTACAATGCTTCACTCTTTTGTACGTGTATGAAGAAATCTGGTGAAAGGCAAATGTAACTACAGCCAGGTCTTTGGAGGGTTTTTAACTACAGTCAGGTGTTTGGGGGGTTTTTGTGCAATTTTATTCTGCTACTATTATCCTGTAGTTGTGACATTTTACAATGAGAAATAGATATATAATTTTCAGATGAGATTCATGTCTTACTGTCCAGATGATGTCTACTTAAGTGTTAGGATGTTCTTGACCACAATACTCCTTTTTACTTTTTTCCTCTATTACTCTTGCAATTCACTTTTTGCTGTTTATTTGAGTTTTTACTTGAAAACAGTATTAAAATTATTTAATCAGCTGTAAAATAATGTGTTCTGTCTGCCTCTACTTTTGCTGGAGAGACAGAACTGCATATTTAATGCTCATTCCCCACTGCCTGCTGATTTCCAGCAGTGTCTATGTGAAAACTCCTGGAAGACAGTGGAGAAGCAGAAAAAGGACAAGTGTCAGATTAAACCTGAAAGAGGCTATGAAAAAAGATATTTCAAAAGATTTGGAAGGTGAGGATCTGGTAGAAATGAGTAGTTGATGTGTGGTTTTGCAGTTTTTGTATTAATAGTTTGGGGACAATTAGATTAGATGTCAGGGCCACAATGGACACTTAGCCTTGAAAAATTATCAGAACCAGCAAAAAAAATCAGAGTGCAGTATGTTACATCCAGCACCAAGTGAAAATAATTAATCTGGTTTATGCAAAGCATGAAACTGCAAATTTATGAATGCCTGGGCTTTAATTACATGTTTGTATTTGGTGATTGCACTTCCCTCCTTTATGAAATGACTGCAAATAAGAGAAGTTAAGTGAATTCACTTGCATCCCTGTTTTGCTGCATCCATCGAAGGAAAAGCCTCTGCAACGAGGACAAGCAC
Source organism: Chaetops frenatus (assembly GCA_013400775.1). Lineage (NCBI taxonomy): Eukaryota > Metazoa > Chordata > Aves > Passeriformes > Picathartidae > Chaetops > Chaetops frenatus. The sequence goes on along the minus strand of VZTR01013752.1, from coordinate 552,912 downwards.
TTTTGCAGTCTGAGCATGTTTCCATCACCGTTTTAATTTCCATCTGTCTCGTTGGAATTGGGAGACAGTGTGAAAGTAGAGAGGGTCCCTTGGGGAGCTGCTGCCCTTTGCCGTGTTCGTGTCACCAAGTGTGCCGCGGGTTCAGCGCTGTTTGTGGAGAGCTCAGCCAGCCACAGCTCCCCTGGCTTCCCACAGGGGACTGCAGCTCCCAGGCCAGCGACCATGAGATTTGTATCATCAGGAAATGCAGTGTTTAATGGGCTGATCCTCAGTGAAATCAAACACTTACTTTCCAGAAACAGGAGGGAGGTACAAAGGCTTCTCTCCTGACGCCGTGAAACTCTGTTTGAGGTCAGAAATACCCAGTGGGCCTTTCCCAGTGCCTTCTGTAGGCAATAGGCCTATCTGCAAATGGCTTTGTTGTTAACTCTTTTGAACCTTGAGCACAGGTTCTTTTCCACTAAAATGTCATTTAAATTTCTGAGATTCCTAGTTTGTGTACCTGTTGGAATAGTCCTTTAATTTTTAGATTAATTAATTTTAGGTGCATGCATCTATAAGTTTTACAGTAAATCTAGCAATCACAAAATTAATATTTCCCCAGTTTGTATGCCAAGGGTGTAAAATCCTTGGAGCTTTCTTGCTATAAGTCTTATGAGTCATAAAATATTTTATTTTTAAAGTGGTCTGTATCCTTTCATCTTGTTAGAGGCTATTTAAACAAACCCTAACACTTTTAATCCAGAGCTTTGAAGAAGTGTCCTTACTAGCACTTAAAAATAAATGACAGCCAAGTCATAGAACTGGATAGATGAAAAGCCTCTTTCATTTTTAAACATAGGTGCTTCTTAATTCTGCATATAGGAGTGTTGCTTAAATGTATACTACCTTTTTGCAAATCTTTATTTACACAAATGAAAACACTTAAAGACTGAGATTACTTGCCTTTCAAAAGAAGAAATGTTTAATGAGTCCAAAAAATTGTCTTGGAATAATTACCTCAGAATATATATTCTCTTCTTACTTAAATAAGACAAGTCAGAATTTCTATTCCCTAGATTTAACTAGCTGTATATAAATACTTATATCTTATATATGCTTATACAGTGCTTATATCTTCCCAATGTTTGGGTTGATAAATATCTCTATGTTGAATCTGATGTGGCTAAAGCTCTCCCTGCTGCTCTCTATTTACAGAACACAAGTGGATTAATTGGGGTGTACTTTTATGTTTGCATGTGTATTTTACATCTTGCATTAGAAACAAGAATTTTACCTGTGTTAAAAATGGTGATTTTAAAAAAGAAAAACAAACTGAAATGAAGAGAAAAGTGAATGAAAGAATATAAAGAGCTGGGCCTAGAGGGTCAAGGCCTATTTGAGCAGTATGTTATATTGTATTTGACTTTGCTTTAGAGAAAGTGTTGGTGCTGTCTCCATGTTTTATATCTTCTGCCATTTTAAGTGGAACTAGAAATTCCTAGAGTCAAGAGAACTCTGAATGTTTGACAAATTGGACAATTTCTTAGCTGTTTCATAACATTCTTTCCCTTCTAGCTTCTGCCAGTTTGTTTAGGCAGCATGTGTATTACAGGATTGCTAGAATCAAATATTAACATTTCACAGAGAATTCCCACAGCATGATAATATAGGAGTCTTCAGGGCAGCTGTGATGAAAAATATAACTGTGTTTTACATTTTTTAGCAGTGCTAAACTAGATCAGCAGTCTAGATCAAAATGAGCTGGAGGGACCAACATAACAAGGCTTCCAAATATTGGCACTCATAAATACATAATTTTTTCGTTGAGTGTTGGAAGTATTAAAATATTTTAGCTAATTACTTAATATAAGCATAGAACAGGTTGCAAAACTGCCTGGAGCAGAAAAAACACATTTATTTAATTGCTTCTGACTAAAATGTTCTACATACATAGGTCAAACCAAACCCAAATGTCTTTGGATATTAAAAGCAGCATGCAATTCCTAGCATTGTCTTCCTAGCACCTGAACTATAAGCTAAACTTTTCCTGAGTAGCATTGTGTGATATAACTGCTGAAAAAAGCATCTGCTCAACATCTGCAATTTTTTTTTTGCTATGGAATGCCCCAGATTGTGTCATCCTTTGTCTCCCATTGATTGTCAACATCTGAATCTTGTTGTAACATTTGTCAAGGGTGACTCCTAAAAGCCTTGGGCTGTGTTGGAATTTGAATGCATGACATAAACATTACATTTTTCAAATTGAGAAACAGCAAGCATGAAACAATGAGGGATGATCCTTATTTTTATGGACTGTAGGAGAAAATTTTCACGTTGAATTTCATTATAACAAATTACATTTATTGTAATAAAGTCCACGTATATATGGATTAATACATGGAAATCCTGTATTTTGGTACTCCGTGTGTATCTCATCTATGATTGATAATCCCATATGCTGGTCATAATACTTTGCTTATATATGTGTGACTCTAATCTGGTATATATTGTACAGAGGTCTGTGAAGAGTCTGCTTTAAAGAGTTAGAAATGGTTCAGTGTAAGCTGCTACATTTCTTAATCTGTGTGTTACAAAAATGAAGCAACAAAAGTTCACGCCTCCTGTTAGCTGCTGAAGTGGGAAGAGGGAAATTGAGCATTTCAGAGAAGGACAAAGGACTAGAAGTGTGGGAAGGCATCTCCATACTCACTTATATTTGGGTGGTTTTACAGATTGGCAGTTTGAAAGTAAACTCTTCTCCAACATTATCTCTTGGACTTTTTATATAAACAAACCTCTTGTCTGTATTTTAGAATTCTGAGTCAGAAGGCCTTGGGAATTAACTCTGCACCTGCCTGACACTCTGCAGCCACACAGGATATGTGTACAGGGATGCACACACAGCAGCTCTGTACATTTGTACTCAGCTGTGCAAATTCAAAATATGCCCTGAGATAGGTGGTCATAGTAAAAGGAAATCTCCTGTAGGAGTCAGTGGTTGTGTTAAAACATTTCTCACCCATAAAATGTGTAAAAATTTTTAATGGATTAGCAGCTTGAGATTCTTTTCCTCACAGAAATGTTCCCTTCTGTGCACAGATTACTATTGTATACTGAATATCTCAGTTATCTTTATAACAGCTGGAGGAGACATTCAATTCAAGAAGCTCAGCTGTTTATTTTTATGTCATTACTACTTGGCCTTTTCATAGCTGCTTCAGGGAATAAGAGAAGAGGCTGCTGGTGGCATCTTCTCTATTTTTCTGTATTCTCTTTCTCAGGCTTACAGCCATCAATGGCATTGATGTCCTTAATGATTTTTTTTTCCAGTTGTCCCAATGGCATTACTCAAAAAAGAGTATTATGAAATTTTCATTTGGCTGATGAACTAGAAATATCTCACCATAATGTAGATGTGGTAGCCAGAGCAATATTGCTATTACCATTTGCATATCCCAAGTAAGTTTTCCAGCTTCCATTTTGCTGGAAACTGTATAGCCTGACATATGAAATGGGAATATTTTGTTATGCAGTCAGAAGGAAATCACTTAAGTTTTAGATAATTGCTAGTTTTACTTATTTGTCATTTTTAGTAACAAATGAAAGAATTGTAACACTGAGTCAACCAACTGTGTGAAATTACAGCACACACAGGCTGATATTTTTCTCCTGTATCATTTAGGTTCCTCTGCAACACTGGAGTTTCTGTATGAATTGCAATATCAATCAGATGAAATTAGATCTCAGCTTGAATCTTTGGTTGGTGTGCAGCTGGTTGAAAAAGAATGGGATATAGAATCCAGAATTGTGACACTGATCTTTAATGTAGTGTTTGCACCTAGCAAACCAATGAGGTAAGATCCTGTTCCTTACTACCAAAAGAAAATGTAATGAAATCCTGTCTGGTCACTCTTACTTATATAATCATTTCCCTGCATTCATTTCCTCATTTTGTTTTCACCTCTGAGATCTACTGGTTTAGATTTTCTGCCTTGCTGCTTCTCAGTATGATATCTTTTGTGTTAAAACTGACAGTGTTTCTTTTCAGTGCCTGTGAGATGACTCTGTTGAGTTACTTCCACAGTCTGTGTGTGCATCGTTTTACTCCTAAACATTGGAGTACTGAAAGACTTCCAAAGAAGATTACTTGTTCTCATAATTCATAAAAAACATACAAACAAGATGGTCTATCAGTCTTGGCAAACTTTTACTAGACAAGCATGTGTGCATATTCTTTAACTGTGTGGGATAGTTGAATTTGAAATTGTTTTCTACTGCCCCATGGGGTAACAATGATCCACAGGAAATTATTCTCCTTTTTTGTAATTGTGATGTGAGAAATGATGTGTGTGCATTGATTTACATAAGAATATCTCCCTTCTTTAAAAGGAAACTGTTGAAGGGAGATCCTTTTGGAGAGAAGGAAGTTGCCCCTTCCTTTGGATGGTCAAATGTGGATCAGGAGGAGGCTGAAAAGAAGCTTTAGTGACCTGCAGGCACAAAGTCAATCCAGAGTCCTGATATTACCAGGAGTGTTAGGGAGCAGTCACTGCTGAGTGTCATGGATTGCATGAAAAAAGTTATCTTTAGGAGGCAGGAGGTTACTCTTAGCAGTAGTCCAGAAGGTTAATGAAATAAACAAAGAGCAAACCTTTAGGAAGAATGATCCACCTGCCCAATTCAGTGTCATTTTGTCAGGAGGAGGTGAATTTAGAAAGCTTTTTCATTTCTACTCTCTCGTTTTTATTTTATTTTTTTTTTAATTTGGTTTAGATTTTTTTATCTTCGTGTACTTGAGACTTACTAGGCTTTGTGCAGAGGACTCAATGACTGCAATTAGTTTTGTTATCTTCAGAATCTACAGCACCAACTCTCTTAGGTATTCTGAAGGCATCAGAGTCTGGCATTTTTCTTAAGTACATGGACCTTTGTCAGATTTATTTGATCCTAATATGAACTGCTAATATGTTCTGGACAAAATTCTCCTCTAACACCACAGTAAAAACAGAATAATGAGTAAAATAAATTTAGTTTGTTTTTGTTTTGTTTTGTTTTTCACTCAGAAGAGAGTAAGCAGAAGAATAATAAAATATCATGGCCATGCTGTGAACGTTACTTTCATGTTAAGTTCTTTCTAGTACTTTCCTGTAAATATCTAGTGCTATTTAATCCACATTCCAGTCAAGTTTACCTGATACTTACTATGCTGTGCAGAATTAGGATATATTCCAATTTAAACCCATTTGTATTTTCATTCTACTGTAGTTTACTTCTACACACTCGAGGATTATTTTGTACATTAATCAGTTTATGTTTTATAATTTTTGCCTATGTATTGAGTGTTTTTATCTGAAATTTTAAGGAATGAGGCAACCATTGTAATTCAGTGTGCTGCAGGAGGCCTTTGGAAGTTTCCATTGGTGTTCATTGCCACGGAGCCAGAGGTGGATGATGTGATCAACATTGAAGCAGTTGGCCTGAATAAGGAATCCATAGTTGGCTTTAAGCTCACAAGCCAGACAAGGTAAAAACACTTACACTCAGGAATTTATGCAGTTTTCTGAGGGTACAACTCCTACTCAAACACATTGGTTAAAATAAATTTGGGCAACAAAAACATAACTGGGATGCAGCTATTTCATCATCATTTTCAAGAGCTGCTTTGTGTAAGTAACAAATGTGATTTGGAAGCTTTGTTGTAGAAAACAGAAGCATTTTGCATTTAAGCTTTGCCTTAAGAGAAAACTTGTGGAATAGATCCAGATGCTAATGTTATGACTTTCTTTGCCCTAAAAGGCTTGGGAGTATGTTGAAGTGTGTAATACAATGTTAAGGAAGATGTTTCATGACATTAAAGGCTCACCAGTACAGCATTAAAAGCTAGTGCTTTTACTAATAGATTTTTTCAAGGTACTTGATGCCTCCACCAAGTTAAAAACATTCCCTCACATTCTGCTTTAAAAATTTTTAAATGGGCCATTATTTTTAAAGTACTCCTGTTGTATTATGTAAGTGTGCTATGAATTCATCTGTACTTCCACTAGCTAAAATAATGGTGAAATTCTTCAGTATTTTGTTACTTTCCCTTCTTAAAAGTCCTGCAGAAACCTCTGTTAATATATAACTTTTACATATATCAGTTATTTTCCCAGAATTTTATGATGTTATAGCAAACTCACAATGTCATTTGTATACAGCAAGAAGTCAAAGAATAAATTATGTGGTAATGATAGATAAGTTTTAAAATATTCAGCAGGGAATCAGAATGAATCATGATGCTTATAATCCATATAGCCTATGGAAGTTTTAAATTTTCTTTTATTTTCTTTTAAATTAACTATTTTTACTATCTATCTAGAAAGTTTGCCAGATATGCAGATTTATACCTTCATTAAGGATACATCCTTTTGTTTCACCCTCATCAGAAAGTGTATTTGGTTCCAACTGATTTTTTTTGAAAAAGCTTATTTCCAAAAGCTGTGTCTCTAAGATGGGCAGTTGTTCCAGGTTTTAGATATCTGTCAGTGATGTTAATTATTGAGGACTCTGACAAAGGCTTCTATCACAGTGTTCAAGTTAACAGCTTCAATAGAATGGCTCTTTCAGGAACAAAAGTGAAGCAATCGCTCTGGCAACACTGTAATCTCCTGGTAGGTGTTTGATAGTAGTGAGGATACCTGATGTTCTCCAGAAAGGTGTCATAAAACCTGAGTCATTATAGTTATATAAAGGAAGAGCTGTGATGGGAGATAGATTCCCTTTTGCCCTTAAACAAATTCCAACTTTATTTTTTATAGCAAATGTTCCCCCCATGCATTTCAAATGCAAAATGTAATGTTTGCATTTACTAAAAAAGCTCTGTGTTATAAACAGTACCAGGAACTCCATTCATTTGGGTCCATTAGGAAGGGCACTGCCAGCAGGTCAGGGAGGGGATCCTGCCCCTCTGCTCAGCCCTGGTGAGGATCACCTGGAGTGCTGTGTCCAGTTTGGGGCTCCTCAGGACAGCAGAGACAGGGAGCTCCTGGAGTGGGTCCAGGGGAGGGTGACAAAGATGATGAAGGGACTGGAGCATCTCACTGAGGAAAGGCTGAGGGAGCTGGGCCTGTTCAGCCTTGGGAAGAGAGGGCTGAGAGGGGCCCTCATCCTGTCTGTCAGTGTCTGCAGGGAGGGGGCAGAGCATGGACCAGGCTCTGCTCCGTGGGGCCCAGCAATGGGACAAGAGGAACGGGCAGGAACTGATGGCCAGGAAGTTCCACCTGAACATGAGGAAGAATTTCTTTCAGGCTTAATGACCAAACACTGGAAGAGATTGTCCAGAGAATGTGTGGAGCCTCCCTCACTAGAGATATCCCAAAACTGTCTGGACACAATCCTGTGCCATGTGCTCTGGGATGGCCCTGCTTGAGCAGGGAGGTTGGACCTGATGACTCATGGTTGTCCCTTCCAGTCTGATCCATTCTGTGATTCTGTGAACTGCTCTGTAAGTTATATATTGTTTTATCTTGTGATTTTCTTAGGAGATTTTGATGGTGGAGGTTTTGTATAGAAATAGAACACTCAGCCAATCAACACATAGTATAGTGGACCTGCTGATTAAAAGCAATTACATAAGAAAAACATATAGTACAGGTGGAATTTGATGCTTGAATAACTCAAATTATTTACAGTAAAAATAAAACAATGAAATATTGAAACATGGTTTAAAATTTTTGAATAGTATATAAAGTGTCATCCTATACATCCTCCCTGAAAAAAAATGATCAGCCCTTTGGAGTTTCCTTAAGTAAGCAATTAGCAGCACAATCAGTAGAAAATCAGTTCTGCTGCTTTAAGAGGAATGGGGTGTTTTTCTCCTTGCATGTATAGATACTTGATGTTTCCTTTTCTTATGCTGGGCAGTAGCTCATGGCACTGCTGCTTTGAGAGTACCTGTGGGGGGAACAGGTATATTTCTGAGTAAGCTGCTAGGGAGGGACTCTGCAGATGTGTCTTTTTCTCCTGCTACTGCCAGGAGAGAGGGGTTGCACAGCATCACTGAGAAGACCTGTGCATCTCTTTGAGCTAGCAGGGTGCATAGTGATGCAAAAAAAAAAATTCGAAAACCACAAAAGGTCCTAAAAAAGCCCTAAAAAAGGCTCAGGGTCTTACTAAGGTTAGGATTCTTGTATATATATTATGTGTGTGTGTATATATATATATATATGCCACATTGAATGAAGATCTTCAGTGAGCCACAATAAACCTATGAGATTAATGGGTTTAGCTTTCTTTTTCTTTATAGCTAGTGCAACTTAAATGTGGCCTTCCTACTTTAATTCCACATTCTTCCCCCCATCCCTCTCCCAAAATCTTCAGTGTGTACAGAACATCTCAGAATTATTTTGGTGTAGTTGCTTTAGGAAGGATGATCAGTTACAAATTGGAGGTCATTGCTACACTCTTTACAATGATCTGCAATAATGAAAGCTCCAGCAGTTCATGAAAATATGTAATGTGCCCTTTCAATACATTTGAAGTTGACACACACATGACTCAATAAGAAATAGCCTAATATCTGCTCCAGAAAATAATGAAAGATGCTGAGACTGCAGCTAAACAGTTTTATTGCATGAAGAAAACAAAGGTATTTTTTAAAACTACATGCACCTATGTCAATTGGGAGCTAGTAGACCAATATTTTACTTTCAGCTTTAAAATTCCAGAGGGACATGTTGTTGAAGGGTTTCTGTATTGGCATTAAGCTTGATTAGAATCAAATCAGCAGATTTCACTTCCTAAATAAAAAAATCTACCACTTCTTAACATTCATGGATGACCTTTTTTGGGTTTTATCATAAATGTAGGTTTAATTTAACACCAGCTGCAATCATTGGCAGCATTTCCACGGGGGTAATTTGTTTTAGTACAGACCTCTAATGTTTGAGATAATATTAGTGCTTGTTTTAATACCAAATGCATTATTGAATGCCAATGGTTTACAGAATTATAGCAGTATTAACCAAAAAGGATGGAATATTATCCTTGGAAATAAAACTTACAGAAATTTATTTGATATCCATCTTAAATTATTAGTCTATTATTTTATGTTGAAATCTGTAATTGAAACATAAAAATTCTCAAAGTGATACTTTACTTAAGAAAACTAGTCCTTTCTGTATTTGGCTTACTGAAGATAATGAAATGTATTTTTACTCAATTAAGTTTGGGATCTGGACATTTGTATTAATACAGAAGTTGGTTTTGGAGCTTATTTACTGCTCTGTCTTCCTCTACAGAGGTATTTTGATGGTTGGATTTATTTCTTCACATTAAAATACTGATGTCCAGCTACAGCAGAATGTTACCTCATGTTTTCCAGTGCAAATATTTAGTAGCCAATGTGAACTGTGTGGGATAGATAGATATTTGTGAAGACTGCATTCCTTTGGAAATCCTTTGTGAACTACACTAAATTTGAAGGTTTAGTTGAGCTGGGGGATAATTCTATCCTATTTGTTGTCTTCTTCTTTCTCATACACAGAATTTCCTTTTACCAATTTAGTTGTGTCTTTCCATGTACCTGTTGGTGATTGTTTCAATCATGTATGGCTTCCTGTATTCAATAGAATTGTTTCCATTATGCCATCCTGCTCTGTCACTCCAGTCCTGTGTTTGTCACAAGCAGAATATTTGTTGCATTAAGGAAACTTCTTGGATAAACTCAAACTGCCCCTCAGAAAAACATAGCAGCTGTCACCACAAAAGCAAACAGCCTGGTGGTGATGTGGTCTCCACAGAGGGGCATCTGCAAAATGTGATTATGGAAACAGAGCTAGAATAAAGAGGGGAAAAAAACCCAAACTTGTGGGCTGGGGAGATGAGAATAAAGATGAAATTAGGCTTTAAAATGACTGCATGTAGATTTAGTTGTCTTAATCTACTTTTCATTGGAGATTTTCCTTATTTCTTCTATGCACATTTCCTAGTGCATAGAATAAATGTGCAATGAAAAACATTCCTTGGTCACACAAAATTAATTTTAATTCTGAAGAATTAGTGGGCAACCCATTTTGTTTCTGTACCCTTCCTAATTTTGAAGGGAAAACAAACAAAACAAACAAACAAACAAACAAACAACCCCCCCCCAAAACCAAAAAATACAAAAAAAAAACTAAACAAGCAAACAAAAAAAATGTTTGCAATTACAATTTTAAGAACCATTTCTATTTTACTCTAATTATTGTTGTATTTCATTACAACTACCATGAGCCAGAATTAAGTATGCTGCAAGAAAATACTTTTGATAAGTTCTCAGCTCATGCAGCCTCTCCTTCAGTTTCACACACGTTGCTGTGCATGTTGCAGGCTTGGATTCCTCTGGCAATCTCTTTGTTAGCAGCTCTGAAAAATTCTACCACTAATCTAAAGATGTAATTAGAATACTTTATCTTAGCACTTCCCACACAGTGGCAGCTGCAAACCACAAATGTTGACTGGGCTCCATTTTTTGGAGCCTGAATGGAGACTGGGGGAAAATACTGATAACGTAAACATTCAGCAGACCTTTCAAAAAGTTATGGTCATCCTTCCTAATAATCCAATACTTGACATGTCACAAGTTTAGCCAGGACCTGTATCCAGCCATCAGTCAGCCTGCAAATACAGCACTCCTGGGTTGAACAGGGGTGAGACAGAAATCGTCTTGTGAAGATAAAACCTCCAACTCCTGCTTTGGTTTTACAGCATGTGCACAACAAAAAGTCATCTTAGGGTTGGTAAAGCCCTTCCTGACAGGCATTTGTCATGCAGTGTTTGCTCATATTTTTTGAAAGTCCTTTAATTCCAAAGCAGCCTTTCCAATGCCACAGAAGTGATGGTTGGAGTTTAAATCTTTTCTGATGTACAGAGTTCAGGATTTAGAGTGGTCAATTAAACCACAGCTGGTTTGGGTATAAAAGATAAAGAATTTTGATACATAATAATGAGTTCCTAATTTATTTTTCCATTGTAATTTTTCTTGTTGATAAGAAATAATCTAAATCATACCAAGTATGACTAATAAGTCTATAGAATTTGACAAATGCATACAGGTAATAAGTTCGAAGGACTTAACTGTGTAATAACTGAAATTTCTTGTGTCATCCAACAGATGTTTGCTACAAACTACAAGAAATAAATTTAGCTACGATTAACTATTTTTTTGAACCACTTAAACTATTGTAACATTTTCATATCCCTTATTTCTTGAGGCAGTTATGTACTTTACAAATTAAGACATTTCGTTATTCTTCTTTTATTAGCAAAAAATACCCAAGCGTATGATCAAAAGGACTATGTGCTGGCATTTTTATGCATGGCTTTTAAAAATGCTGAGTTTTTTAAAGGAATACATTTCTACAGGAATAATTTACTGCTTCAGTAGTTTTGAGAAGAGAAACATTAAACCTATTTTGAGCCTTAATTTAATAGAATTTTATAAATATTTTCAGTTTTGATGAGTATTTTATAAGTTATGGAGTGTTACCTTTACAGAAATATAAATATTAAGTTCTTCTTTAGTTGAAGATATAAGCTGCTATTATTTTTTACTTTAATAATTTGAAAATTGTGTAGCATGAGAACACTGATAAGCACAGACTGGTATTTAAGGGCAAGATTAAATGAGTAATTATAAAAATGTCTATTAAAGACCAGCTCAGTTTCTTCTTTTCCAGGTTGCCATGATTTGATTGTCCAATTATTATTTAAATTCAAATTAGTATTTGCTCTTGTTCATTATTTGAGTAAGGACAGATTTCCTGTTGTCTGATAGCAGTATCAAACCATTATGAGGGGAATTAAAGAAAGACAAATGGGAAAACACATTTACTTTCTTTGGTTTACAAGGCTTCTGCTCTTACATTTCCTAATTCATTTTAGCTTGGTTCTTATGTGTTTTCAAAACTCTACACATCATTAAGCTTTATAAAGTGTTTTAGTATCTGCCACCCTTCTTGGAAAAGTGCAGACTGCCTCCCAACCGACCTTCATGGCTGAGAAATGACAAGCCAAACATTGACTCCAGAGCTGTTCCACCTGAAGGAGTAATTAAAAAGGAGGAATTAAATTTTAATAATTTTTAAAAAAACATAATAATTAATTTTTAATTATACACTAAATATGCAGACACAGAAAATTATAATGTCTGAAATTCAGGTGCTATTCTGGGAATTTCATCTCCAGCTTTCTCTTTGTTATAAAAGATGAGAATGAGAAGGCAATTTACTTATGCTTGTGAAGTACCCAGCATGCCAGTTCATCTTCCTAATGTGAAAAGCAGTGAAGGCATTGCTTGTTTTGTCTCGAGAGGACACCTTTAGATTTATTTTTAAAATAATGCAAAATCTATCCATGAAAGATTCCCGCTTCTGATTATGTGTAATTTTTTCATTGCTGGTTTTTCTACCATATTCATCAGAATCCCTGCTGGTCTATGATGTTATGGCTATACATTTAATTTTTCAGGATTTCTATTTTCCTTATTTGGACATAGTTTCTACTCTGAGAAACATTTTGCATCCAGTACATGCCCTGGCTCTTTTGTTTAAAACTGACAAGCTTTAGGGAGGCAAAAAGGAGGTTTTATCTGTGATTATATGTGTTAGTGTAAGTTTGTAGGCATTTATGTATTTTACTCAACATGAAAAAATTTATAGCTACCTCTAGTACTTTGTGATAATGCTGTCAAGAAGCGTGCAGATTTTATTTAAAGCTTTTTATTATTTTTTTCTTTCTATTTTTCTTTATGGAAATTTAAAGTTGATGTAGTTGTTTTTCTCTGACTTGGTAAATATCTTACATGCATATTTATAGACGATTTTTTTGACAGTTTCACTTCAAACTGTCTTGTTCCCTTGTCTGGACAAAACCTGTAGCTTTTTCTCCTCTGTGTTTTCTGACTGTTTTGATGTCTGAAAAAACCCTGAAACAAACTACTGTTGCATAACACCCTGCTAAGAGGCAATTTCTGCAGGAATGAAATCTGTGTCTCCTGTGTAAGCAGCCTGTCCCCTGCCCCATCTGCCCTAGCATTTCATCATCACATCTGCAGTCCAAGTCATGCCCTTGGATGTCTTATGGAGACACCAAGCACTTAATAGGAGTTGTCATCCCTAACTATTTACTGGAAAACACACTGAGCATGGGAGATACAGAAAGTGCTGCCTTAAAATGTTCCTGAACAGTCTATAGAGCACTGATGCTGGAAATGAAGAGAGACCTGTGTCCAGGTCTCTGTTTTCAGAATGAGGGTTTGAAGATTTATCTCAGGCATTTTTGACGAATGCTCTGCTTTGCTGCTCAGTCTAGAAATGTCACTTCCTTTTGATCCTGTCCCTGCTGTATGTGTGTAGTAGGTGTGTTCTAGGCATTCACAGCTGAGCACTTCTTGTGGGAAATAAAGATCTGAAAATTCAAGGCTTTTCTGGCACGTGGATGGGAGCTCAGGCCCAGCAGGATTAGTGCTGATGGCCCAGGGCTATGAACTCAGTGGCACAGCTTTATGAACCACAAAAAGAAGTTGTTAGCATAAGTTTGATGTCACAAGACTGGAAATGCAGTTTCAGACATTCAGTACTTTTGCTCACCTTGCTGTCACCTAAAGAAAAAGCCAGGCTAAATTTGCTGGTGCACCCCAGTCCAACAGCACTGCTAAATATCAGTTGGTTTCTTTGAAGGCAACAGAAGCTTTCTGGATTCTGTTTTCTGCACTGGCACTGTTTGTTTCTGTAAACTGGCAGTGTGACCTTTTTTTCACGAGAGCATTTTGAATATAGTACAACCTTTCATGAGAACATATTCCAAAGGGGGGCTATTTTTGAACAAAATGACATAGGCCCAGCGTGCCACCCACAGGATAGCTCTTGCCCAGGAAATGTGGAACATTTCCACAGAGATATGACTTGCTGTAAAATGTTAAATTTCATTTCTTTGTGGGCATTTTCTTTGAAAAGTGTTGTTTCCAGTGTGACAGTCCGTGAATAAACAGATTTGAACAGCTTTTCTTTGAGATGCTGTTAGCTTTTCATTCTTCAGGTTTTATCAACTGAAAATGTGTTCCCTCTAAGCATGCACGATTCTTGCCCTGCTGTACAGTGCCAGGGTGTTGTGGATTAATTTTTGACCATCCCATTGTATTTCTACTTTCAATTTCCTGTGTTCTCCTTCTGTCCAGAGAGTGATAGAGTTGTCCCCAGAAACACATATCAAGACCAAAAAGGAGAATGCCTCACCAGAAAATACAAAAATGTACATTCTTTTCATGCTGAGAATGTTTATGGCAAGGAGTCCCTGAAGAATTGTGATGGACAGGCTTTAGTTTGGGATTGGCCTAAGATTGTTTTATAGTGCTCAGCTACTGTCTTTCCCAGGACTAGGGATTTTCTTTGGTCCAACAGCACTGCTCTGAACCAAGGCATTGGATGAGATCTGCAGTTCCTGTGACAGAAATCCTTTGAGATAAGAGATACACAATAATATCAGTAGAAGAACCTAATTATGTTATTAAAAAATCTTAAAATGTTCAGTTTATGGGATATTAAAAATGTGAAAACAGTAATAAAAAATATTATTTTTCATATCTTAATTTCAAGGCTTTCAGAACTCCCTCCTAGTTTAGTAACACTCTGCCAGAATGCAAATTCAGTTCTAGTCATAAACCTTAATAAAATGGGTAGCTTGTCAGTTTTATTTGATTAGAGATTGGAAAAGGGAGTACTTTTAATATGAAAAATGGATTTTCACTCTGATATGGAATTTACTTTTATCACTATTATTATATCTTTACAAGTCAAATGATTAGGTTTTTTCTAGTGGCAAATGCTATCATTATTCCATAGTTAATATAATATTTACAATAGCATGTAAATGTGTTTGAAATTGAATACCAGTATGCAGGGCCCTGTGTATAAATAAAGAATTACTACAGAATAACTACTCTGTAAGTAAGAATGCTGTTAATATTCTATATTCTTTCCATACCATGTTTCCTGAGTCATGCCACATGGTGACCTAAGTGTTAGATTTCAGATAAATTCTGTTATGGTGCTGTAAAAGGCACAACAAAGTCTCCTGTGCTTTCCTGCAGGAACCCAGAGCCATTCACTGCACATTTCCTGCCTGGCAGTGATCCCGATTTCCTCGTGATGCCACAAGCTGGAGAACTTCTGCCAGCAGGCAGTGTGGGAACCCTTATAACAGTGGGCTACAAGCCAAGGATGTATGGCAAGAAGCACACAGCAACACTGGTCATCGAGGTAAGCCTTGCTCAGGACAATCCACACAGCTGCACCTTCAGGAGTGCCAGCAGGAAGAGAAATCCAGCATCACAGAGCAGCACTGTAACACACCCATGCATGTGCTGTGATGGTTTTGCCACTTCTCACAATGGACAAGAACAAAAATAAATTCGGAGAACTCACTCATGACAAGCTGGAAAAACATACTGTATTGTACACTGTGTTTTACACTGTATTTTCATTTCGATGTTATCCCTTTGCCATCAGCACCAGAGGCAGATACTTATCGTGATACATTTGCCCCAACTCTATAGTCAACATGACTTTCACAGAGAATCAAAATAATCCTGTTAAGAACTGCAGGAGAATATAAAAGTAATTGAAGACGTGAAGCCTAGGTTATTGATTTTAATTGTATTATACGTCTTGTAAGATCAAAGGCTCCAGAAGGCAGGTGCCAAACTGTAGAAGATAGAATTTCAGAGCACAAAGCCAGGAATAGCTCTTTTGAAGCAAGATGCAAAATAAACAAAAATTATTTGCAACCAAGTAGCCTGTGTAAGTCTGAAGGTCAGGAATATCTTCATTTGAAGATATCTATTCCTTCAGCAGTAAAAATGTTCTCAGAAAGTAATTTTCAAGTTTTACGTTATTCTTTAGAAGGAATCTGTTGAAAACACACAGCAGGGGAAAACACCCCACACTGTCTGTAAATCATAGTTTGCACTTAAAGTCTATTCACAACATGCTGGTAGTGTTTTCAGGCTAATATGTTAGAAGTGAAACAGTTATATTGACTTAAGATGGTCAAAACAAAGTTGATAAAAAGATACATAGAAAATCACTGTAGCATTTTATCTCTATAGGTGACAACATGTACAACAGTGAATAAGAAATTCAAATACTGGAAAAACAAGGTCCTTCAATCCTACTTGTTTTCTTTTACTGTATTAGATGTTTGATTAACACAACCTCTACATAAACAGCAGTGATGCTTATCACTCTTCCATTTGAAAATAATATAGCTTACTGAATATATTCTCTGCTATTTTGTGTTTACAAAGTGCTGTATGACACAGCTACAGAGCTCAGAAACTGCTAATGAAGTTCTAGAACTGAACTCCTGTTCTTAGGCATGGCACATATTAATGTACTAGCTGTGCTTGTCCTTGACTTAGCTTTCATCACGAACAAAGAGAATTAACCATAAACCTGTCTGGAATGGGGCAGATAAACTATCAAAGGTTATTATCAGCTTTTTAAGAACTCAGGCAGTAATCCAGACTTTCCTTTTAGGAATTTATCAGTACAGATGGTCCGTGTCTAATTGGATTTTAAGCTATATTCACTCACACCTCAGTCTCTGGCTATGATCTAGGCAGACAGCTCTTTACATCTCCACCTTTGGTACTGTGTGTGGCTGCAGGAAGTCAGTCATTCATACATATTACATATATATATATATATCAGATCACATCTTCTTGTATCTATTCCTGGATATTAAAAAATGCATCAAGGACTCTTGATGCTTGTTAGCACATTTTGGACCAATATAACTCCATCAGAGTCTTTTAGAGATGTTTCTAACATTCTTAGTCAAGTTTCAAAATTAAGTGGTCTCAGTAATGTTTTGATGAGGCTTGTGTTCTCTTTTCTCTTTTTGGTAGCCCTTTTTTTGTACTCCAGAATTCCCCCTTTCTGCTCCACACAAGCTTTAATTCCTGCAGTTCTAATGGAAGCCAGAGCATCTGTGCCTGTGTGTGATTTGGCTGCTGTGCTCTCAGCACTGACCTGAAATCAGGTTGGATGACACGTTGAGAATACCTGATACTCATTTCTGCCTTTTATGTTTGTTGAAATCATTTTCATTAGTGACCTGAGGGAGACAGACTTAGTTAGATACATTAAATAAAAGCAGTATTAAATCACTCTTATTTGGGGAATAACAATGGAGGTGGTGAAATGCAATTAGTGTTGGACCTAACATGAAGAACCTTTCTTGCATGTATCATCTATAGCCAATATATTGGCTCAGGATTTGGGCTATTTTTAGAAATAGTGAAGCAGCTTCTTTTCTTTTGCAGTGTTTCTCTTCTGCTGCTGCTGCAATAAAGGACTACAGTGCTCTTGCTGTAAAATGTCTTTTGCTTTTCTGAGGGCAAAGACGTAATCCTAACACTAACATATTTTTATTATTAAATTCTTTGAACAATGAGTAGCAGATTTGTAATATTTTTGTGTTTAAATGAACAATGATAATTATGCTGTAAAGTAGTAGAGATGGCAGTGTAAGTTCTTCAGTTTTTGTTCATCATTACCATTGTGTTGTAAAGGAAAACGGGAAGTTAGGATTATGGAAAAAGATCCTACAGTCATCTTTTTCTAATTTTTTTAAAACATTAAACCCAAATATTGTATGTAAAATTTTTTTTGTTTTATTATCCTGCTGAGAACCCAATGCTGAGGAGTTAATTAGCATTAACATATATGTTAGTCTGTCTGTACCAGAACTTAATGTGTACATTTTATTAACTGAATGTATATATTTAATTGCAATCATGTTGACTAGTTTATATTTCTGCACACAAATCAGATACTTTGTGGAATATGGTGTGGATTCTTTGAGACTTTATTATTCATGAATACTTACAGTAGATTTTATTAATGGCAGGAAACCTTAATTACTTTGCTGAAGCAGTTAAAGTTCTTTAACCATCATTAAAACTTCTGTTCTCAGTCAACTACATATAAAAACAATTGAAGTTAGATAATTATTTAAATAGCTGCTAGGAATCTTAATTTTGCAGAAGTGACGTAGAAAATTACATTAGAAATTTGTGCAGATCAAAGAATGAACTATTGTAAAAAGGCAGTAAGGAAAATAATCATGCTTGTTTCTTTGGAAAAGCTTGTAGCTTTGAATGAGGACATTACAATCTAATTGACCTACCGGTAAAAAACAGTGAAACAGTGCCTGAACAGCATTTTTGAATTGGTATTTTTTCATAATTAAAATTCTAAATTTAGAGTTGCCTTTATAAACAGTGCAGTTCTGACTGGAAAAAAAGTGTTACCCCTAATGATAAAAAAGTGAAAAGAGCACAATTCTTAACTGAGCTGTAAAGTGCTGTGAGGACAGAAGGGACTCCCTGAGCCCCAGTGACATCCCAGAACTGTGATGTGCCAGTCAGGCTGAACAGAAAACCAGCAGAGCTGAGGGATGGCACAAGGTGCAGCTGGGGCAGGAATCACAGCCGGGCACAAGGTGGAGCAGCCAGGAGGCTGAGAATCCTTGGGAAAGGGCACATTCCTGTTGGCTTGCAGGTAATTTCCTTTCACTGTGCTGAATTCAGCTGGAGACCAGAGCAATTGCTTTGTAATTCATGTGTGAGGCTTCTGAGATATTCTAAAGCAGAAGGCACACACAATAAGTCTTAAATGATAAAATAGGTGTCAGAGTGAACCAGATTGCAGGTAACATTATCAAGCCCTCCAGAAGTCAGGCTTGTGCACCTTTATTACTGAATAATCACTAACTTAGCCTATGGAAGATAGCATATCAAAACCATTTGTCATGCTGTTCTGCAAATAAATAATGCAGCATGCCAGCCACAGAACCCAGGTGTGGCTTCTCTAAACTTGTCTATGGAAACTTGCATATCTTAACAGCAAACAGTACTGTTACATATTCAGCAGCTTGCTGAAAATACATTCTGCCTTGTTCCTGGTAGATTTCTTAATTACCATAGTTTAATGTTATTTTAAATTGTATCTCCTGAAAAGAATGGGCAAGGAAAAATGTAACTAACTTACTAGAATAATTGAAATAGCTTCCCATTAAATAAAATACGTGTTGGTGTTGGCTTGAGTTTTAAGATTAGGAGCAGAGTGCCGAATCAATACTCAACATGTTATATTCACAGGCATGAGGAAAGATTACTTTGCTTATTGAAGCTAATTGTTCTGATAATGGCAAAAGGTGCTAATACTGTGGGAACCATTGTCAGTCCTGGAGGATTTTGATTGCATAATGTCTAAGAAATGTTGCGAAACACCTAATATTTGAACAGCAGAAGTCAATTGAGTAAATTTTAATTATATCTGGAAATGTTCTCTAAGCTAAGAAAATTGTTATTCTCCATCTTCATGAGAAATTGGTCAGAGCCTGGGTGGGCATTTGTCTGCTTGTGGGAGGTGGTTCTAATGCTTTAGGGTTTTTTCTCCCTTTTTCGTTCACTTATTAAAATGTTTTCTTGCCTTTGCTCTTCCCCTACACAGTTCACATGAAGGTTTGCTTTAATTTCATTCTGTATACACCGATTGTAATCGCTCATTTTTTTGTCACCATTTCAGTATGAATTAAGGGCCAGGAAATATTTGATGCACTATCTGTAGTTTCCTGTGTTTACAATTTTTGGGAAGTCTTTCGAATTTAATTTTGATTTTTCTGAGTTAACACTATTTGGAAGCTAGCTGGAATACAACATTCCTTGAAATTCCTGATTCTTGCTCCCAATTCACTTTCCGAATACAGATTTCTTTGGCAATTATTTACCATGTAGTTCAGTAGCACTTCCAACCTACAGTAAACACCCATGGATAATCTGTGTTTTGCAAATTAATCCTATGAATCTTGAGGCATCAGCAAAAACGGGTTGTATACCAAAAAAAATAGACTATTATATAAATTATTTGGTGACTGTTACCAGTACTAGCAGAAAAAATTGCTCATGAACATTACTCAGTCAGCCATCAAGATGATTAAATGACTTACTTGAATAGCTTTAGTAAGAAGTGGCAGTGTGTGTCTCATTTTGTAATTGTTAAAAACATTTTTCAGAGAGATTGAGCTCAGTAGATGGCTATTCCTCCAGTCAGGTGAGGCAAATAATTATTCTCTTCATGTTTTGATTCAGGAATGTTGAACTTTTGAAAAAAGAAAGTAATTCATTTCAACATGAAATCCTCCCTCAGATTGTCAAGGACATTCAGAATATTATCTGGTCTTTCTTCTGAAATTGTGTGTGAAATAGGCCTAGATATGGATCACAGGGAGCCTGGATTCTTAACTACCTATGTTTATATCAGATATATCTCCTTAACAGCAATTCTCTTTTATAATTCTGTTCTAGCCATAGTACAGATTGCAGCAGATTTGATACCTTCATCTTTAGACTTTGTTACTACCAGAGCTAGTATTGGAATTACTCCAAATTTGATACAATAAACTGCACTGCCTTAAAAATAGGGATGAGAGTTCCTCTGATTTGGGAAATTTAGGCCCACTTTTGAGGCAAGTAAATAGTGCTTGTAAATAAAATATTCTATCATCATTCTATGGTCATATGTGGGTGACCATTGAAAGTTTTTCTTCCTCCTCTCCACCATTCCAGAAGAGTCTGAAACTGGGATGATCTGTGTTTTCCTTTGCTGTGATGTGCCTGACCTGGAAACCCAAAGCAGCAGCTTTGAGAAACTTGCATGGATTTTGAAGTTGATAGATTTGCTCTTGCTTCACTTTTCATATTGCTTAGAATAGTTATTGAAGTTAAGCTGTACAGACATATCCCCAAAAAAATACTTATGGCTTCAGCAACTAATATTGTGCCCTTGGAAATTAAGTATTCTAGTAAAATGGACATTTGTGGTTGTCTAAGGTTTACTGAAAATTACTTAAATCTAGGTTGTCTTGAAAATTACTGATTTCTGGGTGGTTCTAATGGTAAACAAAGAACCCCAAGTTATGTTGACAATTACAGTAACTTTTCCATGTCTGTGATACTCATTTCCCCTTTAGCAGAAAATGCTGAGCTGACTCAACAGTATTTCTTTTTCACTTAATGCACAATGTTTTCACAATGATTGTCTCCAGCTGACTTGGATGATGGCACGATTTACAAGGGGTGAACTACCATCGTTCAAGATGAGATACTAGGGTGGAGTTGCAATGTCTCCTGCTCCAGAATGCATGACACAGCAACAGAATAGGCAGTTTTTCTCAACAAGTCAAGCCTTTTTTTTTTCACTGAACACACAATTCAGGATATTTCTATGGCAAATAGGAAATTAAGAAGAGGTTATTGCTACCCAGAAGTCTATATCTATTGTTTGATGCTGATGATAAATGAAGCTGAGAGATGGCATAGCCCACCATTTTTGTTTAAATCCCACTATTACTAATACTATACACAGTCAATTCACAGTAAGTGTGCATTTCATGAACAAAAATTATTTTTTTAGTAACTTGCTACTGGGTTTAAATCACTGGTTGTAACACCTTTCAGATCTTTTCTCTGATCTTGAAATAATTCATGAGACTTGCACACAGTGAATATGACCCTGAGGTTAAATTATCTTTAAACCAAATTGTTCGTCTGCTCCATTAAAGAAAGATAAAACAACTCATTTTGTACTGAAGTTAATAAAATAATGAGCTAACTTTGGAGAGCCACTTACTTTTCTTAAACGACAGATTTATCTTTGGACATGAGATACTGATGTCTGTTCATGTCAGACCTGCTTTTGCTGGATGCTACCTTTGCAGACAGTAGAATTACTAGTTCATTTCACAGTATTAAATAAGGCTGAGAATAAAGATGAGTTAATCTGCCTGTTATATGCAGAATAATATTTAATTTAAATTTGATTTTTATTTTAGTAGAAGAGTAATAAAAATTTTGAAAACCTATGCATGCATGGTGAAATATCTACTGAGTTCTCATTTACTAATCTTACTGGAATAAGGCCACTCATTCAGCAGACACCATGTAAAATCAGGACTGCCAATTTTCAAGTAGAGCTTTCTTTAAAAATACACAGCAAAAAACTTCATCTATTCTTTCTACATTGGTTCAGAAAAGTATAATTCAGTTTCCAAAATGCTGGTTAAAACTACAATTAGAGTTTCATATGATGATGACATTTAGGAGCTGTAAGTGTATGCAGTATATCTGTGAAATAATGTAAATGCTCTGTAAATGCACAGCAGAGAACAAAGCCTGAGCCAAAGAGTTTATGGTTTAATGTTCTGAAAATTCTTTTTGTTAAATATCTGGCATATAAATTCAAAACTGCTTGAAATAAGACTCCTTAAATATTCTTTAGCATTGAATAGGCTAACAATTAGAATGGTAGGAAGAAGCATATGAAAGATAACAAAGATAAACATAATGTATTCAGACTTTTTCAGTGGCAAGTATAAAACTGATGTAACAAAACTTAATAAAGTCAAAGAAACATTTTATCATGCTTTTCCCCCCCTCTTCTCTATGTTGCTGTAAATATAGGATGACTACAGAAAGTTAGAGGTGAATGTTGACTGCTCATCTCTGTGGCTTTTGTAGTGCTTTACCTAGATCATAATTAAAAGACAGAATGCAATAAATAACTAGACAAATATACATGATGTGCTTTGGAGATGGTTGATAGCATTTATGATGTGTTAAAATATGTCACAATTTTTGTGGATATTGTGGCACCTCTCCATAGGCCAGATCTGGCTGGGGTACTGACATGGCCAGCAGCAGAGCAGGAGCAGAGAGCTCACACTGGAATGAGCAAATGGGCCACAAATCCAGTCATGGCAGAAGCTGGGCTGTCAGCTGAGGGAAAGACTCATGAGCTTTGAGAGTTGACTGTTGCACTGTTTTCCAGAACAATTTGAGAACATATGAGGCTTTCTGACCTTTTGTTTCCTTATATGAAAGATGGTACTGGGATTAGGTGTAATGTTCCTATCTACAATTGATTGAGTTAGTTTTAAATGGGAGATGAATTACATGCAGTACAACTCCTGCTGTAATGATGGAACTCTGGGAGTGGAAGCAGCAAACAAAGGTGACCCTACAAACTGTGTTCCTGCAGTTCAACACAGTAGGAGAGCACCAAAAAAAACCTTCTCTGGAACCACAACGAGCTGTGTGATTGCACTGCTGTGGCCTGTGGAAAGGCAGACCTTGGGAGTTTGGAAATGCCACTCATTTCATGTGACTCCCCTGCTCTCAGACTGCGAAGTCAGAGGGTTTGGTATGTTCTGGGTACTATGTTCACGTTCTGTGTTCTGTATAAAAGCCAAATTTCACTTGTATGAATATATCTTAATAGAGGTATACATGGCATATTTTTTCCTCAGTCTTCCTCTATTAGTTTTATCTCAGGACTGCCCCAAATGTAAAACCTGGGATTTTCAAGTCACAAAGTGTCAGGAAATTGACGACAGCCTGTGCTGAAAGTGGGCACGCAATGCTTTGTCCTTTTGCATAGTGCATGACACATCATTTGAGATTTTGTAATATCTTTTGGATTAGTAATGTTTCTGTTGTTTGTAGTTTGTGGAGTTTTTTTTTAAGAAAAGGAGAATAAAAAACTAAAACCCAGGAATACACTTTTGTCCAGGTAAAGATAGGAAAGTGCTAAAGACTTGGAATAAAGACCTGCTTTCCAAAAATTAAAGTGGTACATTATAAAAGGAAAATGATTGGAAGATGTGCAAACATTGGACATGAGTTTTTAACAACCAAAATTCTGTTTCAGGACACAAATATAGCATGGGAGTAGTATACCCTTAATATTTATAGAAATAGAAGCCCTTAAGCATGGATAGATGGGATATGTAGTAAGAACAAGTACCGTGTACTCAGGATGAATCAGGTATTCAAGCATTACAAGATGTGACATGGAAACATATGTTCCATTCCTCTAGACCAGTTATAAACAGAGAGAAAATGAAGAGTGTCATTTTCAATATACATAAATATGCCTCAAACTAGAGATTCCAGCATGAAACTTCAATTCTCTTGTGCATACTCTCAATCCTTCTCTCTTAGTTTTGTTCGTTGTTTTAATGTGAAAATCCCACCATTTGATAAGACCATTACAGATAGCAGAGCTGCAAGTGAATCCTGTGGTATAAACCTGAGGCATTTATGTTGTACTATGGAATAGTCACCTTTGAAAAACATACAGAGCTCTTTGAAAAACATACAGACCTCTGGGATTTACTAAATAAAAAAGGAATTTTAGATCAGCCAAGGAAGGTAAATTTCTGATCTTTGTTATGCCTGGTCCTGAATAAAGCTGAATGTGATTTCGGTTCTCTGTTCCAGCAGTGCAATTCTCATTCTGTGATGTTCCAGTGCATTACATGGAAAAGGATAAATATCTTTTGAAATCAATGTTGCACCTTAATTCACTGACAAATTTTCAAGGTATTTGATCAATGATTTTTTTTTTTCCCTTTCTCTGTTCATTATTTTCAGACACAGTCCATGCAGTGGACATATGTCATCAATGGACTTCCTCCACAAACTCTACCACCTACAATGGCAGCAAAAGTTGTTTGTACCAGCAGCTACACAGGATTGTCCACAGTCCGACAGCGCAATTTCATACGTGAAAATCTGAAACTTATAGCCACTGGACCATCTTCACCAATCAAAGGGGCACCTTTGGTCCTTAGGAAAAAACAGAGAAAGTTATAATTGTTAATTTTTTTGTGAGAGAAAAAATAAATTCAGCAGATAAAAAGAGAGTATGGTTTGTTAATTTTTTTTTTTTAAGATACGGTATGCATGGATTGTATGTTCCATGTGGAAGATTCAGAGTGCCTGAGCCCTAGTAAATTCATGTTTTTCTGTAAGGGGTCTTGGAAGCTCATCTAACAATTTATGTCATACAGATGTCAGCAAGTTCAGAGAAAAAATTTTGAGTTAAAAAAAAAATATATATATATATTAAGAGTAGGTAATTCAAACTAATGCTTTGGTTTCTAAGGGATATTGGTTTAATAAGACTGTAATAGGAAGTTTTAATGAACATTCTGTGTGATGTTCAGCATATTACACCCATGCAAACCAAGCAAGAAAAAACAATCCCTGACCTCTTCCACGAGAAAATCCTTACCTGTTCTTGCTTTAGCAGATTTCATTAATTAGGACATCTTTGCTGTGTATAAAATAACAATCCTGATTTATTCATCCCATAACATTTAAAATCTTTCAGAATTATACATAGTATATTTTACAGAGTGCTTTAGAATATTGACATATAGAAGGCTATGGCAAGTCAGTGAGAAATGGAGACAGATATTCCTTTTTTTCTTAGAATAAACAAATCAGAGGTGCTCTTCTTAATGTGTTTCTATTTCCATTTTTTAGATGGGAATTCAGGATTTCTCTGCTCTTGATATAATATGGAAAATTGAATCTATGCAGACATGCTTTGTAAGGTCATTGGATGGGTAACTCCTGCCTCCTTTCTTCATTGAGATCGTTTTTTCTGATTTTACTAACAGAACATAAATTGTATTTTTGCCTTTATTTTGATGGCAAAATGTACTTTGACAAAACAATGGCTTGGCACAGATTAAGTGTCTTCTTGGCTTCAATACAGAATGAGCATCACTGCTCAGGAATGAGGAGCCTGAGAACAACCTATGTAGGTCAGTGCAAATGAGCACCAATAAAACCCTTTTACTGCAGTATGCTTGAGGATTTTGTTTATGCCACACATTTTTAGAGAAGCTGTTACAGAAAATGTTGGGAACACATAAAATAGCAATGGTGCAGTTTAATACCTACTTCTAAATGCAGGGTGCCCCATTTTGGTCAGAAACCAAGTAATCTGAAGTGAGAATAAAATCAGCTTTATAAATTCAGTGCACAACACTGGAAAGATACTGTCCATACTGATATCTCTAGAAGACATAGAGGAAGAAGCTGTTGCAATATTTAATGCTGCTGAGGCTGCAAATGCAGCTGGATTTCATAGGAAGGCTCTATCTGCATATATAAATGCAGCAAGTGCTTCTGTGACTGTAAGAAATCAGAATTTACGGATCAGCAATGGTTTCACAACTAATAATTTGTGTTCAGAAATTATTTCAAGTGACAAAATTTTTTGTAAAAGCTTTGTTATACTTGTTTCACTCTTTTAAAGTTATGCTTTCCTATTTAATATGGTGCTTTTTTGCAAGATGCACAAAATTTTGTAATTCTCCCAGAAATGGATTAGCAGGTGGCATAGAGGTGAATCACTTAAAAATTACATGGTGCTCACTCCAGAAATTTCATGCCCAATTTACTTGCCTGCACTTGCTGCTACACATAGTAGATTTCAATTCTGTCATACATTAAAACATTTTAAAAATCTGTAGGAAAACTTGCAATAAAATAGTACCAGAAGGGTGTTTTCAAAGGAACAATTTATATTATCTATTGTAAAAGGGATGAATGCATGATCTGTGCTTTCTGAACAAAATATGTGGGTTTTTTCAATGTGTACAAGGTCACTTCTGATCTAGGCAAGATATGCCATTGTCAGTTGAATTTGGACCTAGTATTAAAAATCTATTTTTATAATTTATTATCATTTAAAGAGAACTAAGCATATTTCTTCTGATATTAAGAGTACACTTGCAAAGATGATTTAAGGAAAGACCATTTTATCTGTGTGGTTATGACATCCACAGTGCTTTACATAATATCTGCATGCATTTATGGATTACAGTGACTATATAAACTATTAAAAATAAATTCATTTTTGCTTCTTAGCTTGCTAATTTGCACTTCCATCACTGAGGTGAAAATATTACTTATAATGCAAGGGCTAATTCCAAGTATATATCTTAAAAACCACTTTCTAAACAGCAGCACTGGAAGATTTCGAGAATGATGACTTTTATTCATTGCTTTCTTCCTTCTTCTTACTAGAATTACTGGACCATTTTGAAAATATCAATGTTTCAACTCATGGAAGGAAAGGTCTGATGGGAAAACACTACAAAATGCTGCTTTTTTAATTTAAAGATTTTGCTTCAAAGCTTTTGGAGCCACCATTAAATCTGAGCTGCCGAACAGCTGGGCAAGCTGCTCAACATCACCCTGCACCCTAAAAACATAATCTGCAGAGGAGTTCAGCTGTTGGAGACAGAGCTAAACACAGTCGTTGCAGTCAGGGCTCATGTCTGGAAAAGAAGCAGCCCAAATGATTGAGGTTTGAATTAATTCTAAATTACTATTCATTATCATAATCTTCTTAAAAGGCAAAGGGAGAGAATGAACACAGCCTCAACTTATGGTGTTTGAAGATGCCCTCACAATGATTTCTGTACCCTCATGCCACATCAGGACAGCCAGTATCAGAAACTGGTAGGAAAAAAACCCAAAACTTTGTTTCTCTACATTAGCCCACCCATCAGGATCCTTTTCTTCTGAAAAGGATGAAAAAATGAGTTTTTCCCTTCACGTTAATCTGTGTAGGCACAGCAGAATCTCAGGGAAATCAGGAGATACTGGTTATTACTGTAAATAATAGCTCTTAATTTCTCAATGCCAATATCAACTAGTGATCTCAAATTACTTCTAGTGACCCCACTTACGTATTTTGATTTATAGAACTACCTAATTCATAAAACACAAGAAGTTTTTCGAAGTCAATATGGCACTTATAGCCAAAGGTTTTAATCATAGTCTTAACATGCCACACGTGAGTCAGCTGTGCATTACTCGTTAGTGGCTTAGCAGAGGCACTGGTTGTCCAACCAGCATAGCCACCATGTGTTTATTTATATTTCTTCCTCCCTTCTCTCTCTGTACCTCCCTATATTGATTCATCTCTCAGAGGAATTTAAATAAGGATTAAAACCTTATGGAGGAACATTATTGTGTAACACAGAACTTGTTGCTTTGGGAATGAGCTCTACAATTAAATTTGTTGTTGAAATACAGAGTGGCTTTTGCAGCTGTTGAGCTCCTGGTTTTATGTGACGTGTCCTGTAGTGGGGACAGTCTGCCCTGGGGGGATGCAGGATTGTCCCGTGGGAACAGTGGCTTCAAAGCAGTCCAGAGAAATCCACCTTCTAATTGTTTGATGTTTGGCTGAGCTTTATTTGGCACAGTGCACACAGGGGAGCAACAGGAGGGTAAGGTGGAGGTGTCATTAGGATGCCTGCCATTAGCAGCTCAGCTTGGAGAGGTTTGTGCACAGATTTCAGTGCTGCTTGTGCTACTCATGTCTGGCTCACCATGGCATCAATGACACTCGAAGGCTTTTTATACCTGATCTCTCTCACAAGATACAAAAGGATTTGCAAGTACCAAAACTGCCCATCAGAAATAATGGGAGCCTAACGTTAGCTCCTGTGCCGGTGCAGGTTTTGTCTGAGTCAGGAGAATGGGGAGATAAAGGCTGCTTTAAGCACAGAAGGCAATCATGAGCAGGTGGAGAGCCCACGGGGGCACAGTGCCCCATCCAGTCCTGCTGCAAGGAAAGGGATTCTTTCAATGCAGCTCTTTGGGACTGATCCAGGTTAGCAGAGGACGAAATGCTGAACCAACAATGCTCCTACTTTGGTGAAATACAACAGCAGCAGCCAAATGTGAGCATGCACTTTTTTCCTGTTTGATCACAAACCCAAACTACCAGAAGAAATAGAAAGTTCTGACTCTGCCCTGCACACAGCAAACAGCGGGGAAAAAAATTGCTGTATATTAAGAGATATTCCTAGGAGGAAGGCTTAATATTTAGAATAAGAGAGAAAATCCCTGGCTTTGCCTTACTATTTATTTGCTTGTGAGGCATTTCATAATTTTATTTCTCCCCACAGTGACTGCTCATTCTAAAATAAATGACTGAACAGTGCTTTACTGCTGACACAGATCACAGTTTGTTGCTAATGGAATGTTAACTGCTTTTTAAGTAACTCTGAATAAACCTACTGATCCATAGAAGATTAATCTAAAAAGGAATCCAATTCATCTACCAGCTTTTCTGCTTCCTCTGTCATGAAACATATTTTTCTGCAGTTTACTTTACTGCAGTTATTGTAATATTGGTAGTGTCAGATTTCCTGTAGTAGGATATTTTACATTTTGAGACCATGGCATGATGACAGTGTGGTGAAGTCATGTCAGGACATTGATGCCAATGTCACTGCACAGAGATGTGTCTAAAAATCACAGCTTGGTGATGTTTTGACACGGGGCAAAGACAATCTTTGACCTTTTTGTTTCCCTCATTATTCCATGATTAACCTCCTTTCTGCAAAGTACCCACCTTCTCTTGGTAAAAAAAATTACAGAAACATGACAGTGGAAAACCTGACAACTCACTGCTCAACCCACCATAGGAGTACACAGCAGATGCCAACAAACCAGTCTGGCACAAGTCTTAAGTGGGAAAACAAAATCAGATCTATCAAGAAGGGTAACAAAGGCAACAAAGTAAAATCCTTGCACTTATTAAATGGATAGTGTTGATGTTCATTGGTTGAGATCCAATTCACCAATCTGTACGAAAATCAAAGGCCCAGTTTTCCCAGTCACTGTAACAGGTTTGCAGGGTGCCTTTGCTGTAGCCTACAGGCCTGATATTATCAATGTGGGGTGAAAGGGTGGCTGTGTCCTGACTCCACATCTCCTTCAGTCCTCAGCATTTTCATATAACACTGAACTGCAAAATGTACACTGTAAATCAATGAAGCCTGCAATTGTTGTTAAAAAAAAAAAAAAAGACATAAGAAAAAAATTCCTCCACCCACAAGCTTCTCTCATAGAAGCATCTCAGAATACAGGTTTTAATTTTGAAAAAACTAGCCTATGAAAAGAAAGATTCCTGATGATCAATTAATAAACGAACAGACTTCAGAGTGAGGAGCGAAACTTATACATTCTTTGATGAGTATAGGGTGCATTTTCCTGATGCTGTTTAGGTTTAAGTTTCACAGAATCACAGAACAGTTTGGGTCAGAAGGGGTATTTGGAGGTCATCTGGTTCAAACTCCCTTCAATGAACAGGGATATCTTCAACAAGATCAGTTTGTTCACAGCCTCATTCAACCTGACCTTGAATGTTTTAATTTAATGCAGTCATCTACCACCTCTCTGGACAGCCTGTGATGGTGTTTCACCACCTTCCTTTCCTTAGATCTGGTCTAAATCTACCCTCTTTTAGTTCAAAACCATTACCCCTTGTCCTACTGCAACAGTACGGGCCTTTTGAGTACTGAGAGGCTTCAAGAAGATCTCCCTGGAGCCTTTTCCAGGTGGAACAACCCCAGCTCCTCAGCCTTTCTGTACCTGAGAGATGTTTCATTCCTCTGATAATTTTTGTGGCCCTCCTCCAGACTCACTCCAACAGATCTGTGTCTCTCCTGAGAACTCCAGGGCTGGACAATCAGCCAATTCCCCCATAAATATCATGGCTGATACCTGGGATGCAGCATTTAATATACTGGGGACTCCTTTCAATAATCTGAAACATGTTTGACTGTTTAACAACCAATAGAGAAAACAAACCCCTAAATACTATATCAACAATTTGTACTGCCAGCATACTAACTCCATTTAGGAATAGTTCTCTGTAATATGTGGTTTATTAGAGAGCTAGAAAATATAAATATCTAAAGTAAGAATAAAATATTGATTTTTTTTTTTATTATTATTCCTTCAGATGTAAGATAAATGTATATTTGTGTAACTCTGCACTTGGAAATTCAAGCAGAATTTGTAGGTGTGTGCTTCTAAATTCAGAGCATACATGTGAGTATTGGGTTAAATACATGGCAAATATGTCAATAGCACTGACTCAGCAGCCTGGCATTGTTCCTGGCATAAACTGTTGCATTCAAATGTAAAACTTTTATTTTAAAATTCTGTTCTGAGACATGCAGCCACGTGGCTAGTGTTAGTTGGTACTTCCATTACATTTATCACTGTCTTATTTCTGTCCTAATATTTTCTATTTAAAAAACAAATAAAAAAGCAATAATTGAAGAAAAAAAAGAAAAGCCAACAACACCAGACCAAAACCAAGGTTACCCAGCCTAGGTCTGAGTCTTCTTTTGCTCAGCTATCAGTTCTTCATTTTGAAGCTGTTCCTATTGAAGCTGAATCTAAATTACATAGAGGAGATAGTGTGAAGGGGAGACAGAGACAAGCAAGCTCACAGCTACAAAATTAAATCCTCATGATAAAGAAATCTTATTTTCTGGAAATATCTTCTAAGGAAACTTCCTTTCTCTTAGAGAACAGTATCTACACTCAGTGGCTGTGATCACTGCCATAGCAGACATTAATTGCTAGGTGAGATATCACTGTACTGAAACAAAAATCAGCTGCAGAAACATTGGTTTAGCTCATTAAAAAAATGTCGTTAATAATGGGTTCAACATCTGTAAGAGCTCTTTGGTCATTTGCAGGTCTCAGAGAAGTCAAAGTGCCGAGTTCCACGGTGGGAGGTGGCTGCAATTACAATCCCTCTCCGTGCTCCTGCCTTGGAGCACGGAGGACAAAAGGCTGCACTGAGGCTGCCTGGAGTTCTCTCCCCTTGTGCTGTGATGCTTCAGCTGCCAAGATCAGCTGCAGGGTTTAAGCCAGAGCTGTGCTGCTGTAAATAAGAGGGAACAGCTGGGGGATGTTGCCACTGGGGGTCTCATGGCTTTAAATATAATCAATTCATGGTCTGATATAATCCTTATCTTAACTTTCAGAGTAGGCTGCAAATTATCTCTGCACCTTTCCCCAGGTTTGTATTAAAAGGAATAAATTACAAAGAGGAAATTTGCATTTCGCTAACTTATTTTGCTCGTGATAGCTGATAGTGAATTTTGATTTTGCTCTTGGGAGATTTTACCTATCATCTAGTGCATCAAGAATGATGGTTGGGTACATTTCCTCTCACTTTTCAAAATGTAAAAGAAAATAAATTACTTGATTATTAACAGAGAGGATCAACAAGTGAATCAGATAGGTAGATTATCTGAATTAATGAATTAAAAGCAGCATGAAGAAGGAAAATATGAATGTAATGGCCTCACTAGAATTATTTGGGAAGAGAAAGTTTGTAAGTGAGGAATAATTCCACCTTAAAGAAAGTAGGACAAGTCAGCTGGCACAGAAAACTGACAAGGTTATGGGGGATTATTTAAACTAGAAACATGAGGAAAAAAATCAGCAGGTGTTGAGGAACACTTGAGCCAGTCACAGACATCTGCCAAGACTGTCAACCCTATGACAGTATCTCTGTCACAATGTAAAAATTAGGAAAAATTATGGTAAAACTAAGGGAATGAACAGTGCAGATCCCAGCAGTCCATCAGGGAAAATCAGCCAAAGAAATTGTCCAACAATAAAAAGAAATAAACACCAAATGGTTCAAATAGAGCTGATAGAAAGAAAAAAAAAAATTGTATCACCAAGGAACAGTACCTTGAGAGGATTGTTGTAATTCTGGCTGTAAAGTAGAGAAGAGAGAATATCCCTTAACTGCAGTGCAATGCCATGGCACTTCCATAAAAAGAGATTGAGAGAGTGTTTGGACAGGAGGAGGCAAGTGAGGAGAGCCAGGAAGGATGAGGGTGCAAGAAGCAGTGGTTTCCCAAAGGGAAAGCAAATTAACAGTGCGACACCACCAGCTGCTGGCTTGAAGGAAACCACACTGCATTCACAGTGTTGAAGAGATGCAATTAAAAGAATAAATGCTCCCCCTCCCTATTGAGTCAAACACACCTATATCTGATAAACTTCTAGCAATGTCTTTGATGGACTATAGACAAGGCTATTAGGAAGAAATCGGTTTCCCAACAAAATTCCACTGCATTTGGTCAATTTTGAGTAAGTGTACAAGGTAAGTAAAGCCTATATCAGGATAAATTTATCAAGGCCATATCTTGGCACACTACATAACTTTATCTATGAAAAGTAGACCAAGACCAGTGAAAAAAGTACCTTTTTAAAATAGTGTGGAAGTAACGTGAAAAAAAGAAATTGTTTTTGAACTCATGAGCAGATAGTGACCATCATTTAAATAACTGAAAAAGGAGAAATCTCCCCTCTGTAATGTTCAGTAAAACCTGAAGAAGCCACAGAGTTTTCTCCCCAGAAAGCCACCACAATACTGACACAAATACCACCTTCCATCCCTCGCTCTTCTCCTTTATAAATATTGCATGGATCTAAACATGAGCTGTAAAGACACCAGCTCTGACATATTGCTTTGCTTATTCCCAAGGCAGAAACATCTCTTTGAGGAAGATGCACAGGGAAATACAGAGCTAACCAATAGTTTCCAATCTCACCCAAATTCAGGCACATCCAACCAGAAGTGATGCTGGAAGCATTCAAGCAGCTGCTGATGGAGGGCTGTGACTGGATGATGAGGAGTTTGGCCTTCCCTAGGAAAGACATTCAGGATTATAAATTTGGGAACCCAGTAACGGTTGCAATCCAAAATGAAACAACTTCAAAATGTCTGGCATTGATTATGTGGCTTCCAGTTAATTACTCTAGCAACTAATTAATGTGCCTAGTGGAGGTGATCTTTAGTTGTGGGTGCCAGAGAGGTCAGAATGCCTGGAGTCATCTTTTAGCAGTTTCTGCTTGAGGGAGGAGAAGATCACAGGTATGGTTTCACACTAGAGAAAAGAAATGAAACCACCCTGGACTTTGTCAGAATTCAGTACCCAGATTTCTGTAGGATTTGGTGAGTCATTCACTTTTCAGTGTCATGTAAGAAAATGTAACACTATATCCTTATAAAATTTAATTATAAAATAAATTGTTCTGAATAACAAGCAGAAAACTACTGACACTAAAAGTAGATGCAAGTGCTTATATTTACTCTCACCAAAAATTGCTTAACAGTTCTGACTGTTATCTCCAAATAATGTGATATTTACTAACATATTTATTCTTATTAGAAGGTCAAACAAGATGCCAAAGAAGTGTTTCAGCTTTGGAAAAGTGATAATTACATTTTGCTTGTTGGCAAAACACTTTTGGTGACACAGCCTGTTACATTTTAAGAATGGTCCTGAGCTACACAAGCAAATGATTTTTTTGCTGCTGGAAGCAGCAGTAGGCCCATGTGTAGGACCATGCTGATCAACTCTGCTGGCAAACTAGATGTGTTTCCAAGCACCTAAAATATGATTGTTCAGCTAGCAAACGAACCAGCAAATTGAACCCAAATAAAAGAAAAAAAGAGGTCAGATTAGGAAGATTTAACAGGTCTCTGCCCACTTTCCCCCTCACAATCCCTGAACAATTTCCATTTTGAAAGGACTGTAATTTTAAATTCAGAAAGCAAAACCTAACTAGGCTTCTGAAGAGGCTGAGGAACAAGGTGGAAGAGTTCTGAGAACAGGGAGGCAGAAGAGGGCTGTGCATATGTGGCTGCCTCCTGGGAAACCCCAGTGAGGCAATGCAGGCTGCTGTGGAGTAATTTGCCACATGTACAAGCTGGGCTGCAGCTGCTGAGCTCAAATGACTGACCAACACCTGCCTGCAAATGGGAAAATGGGTTCTTTAAGGACCTATTAAAACTGGAGTTCAGGGGACAGGAACAACCATTATCCTCCATTTATGAAGTAACTGTAAAAATAACTTTGTTTTATGCAGCGTAACCATTACTCTGTGTAAAGGGTTGCCCACATTTAAGGCACACCTGGCTGAGAACACAGATGGAGGATCACAGAACCATTAGGTTGGAATCATTAACCCAACGCTGCCAAGTCCACCACTAAACCACGTCCCTGAGTGCCACATCCATACATCTTTGAAATACCTCCAGGGATGGTCACCCAGCTGCCTAGAGCAGCCTGTTCCAGTGCTTGAAAACCCTTTTGGTGAAGAAATTTTCCCAGATATCGAATCTAAACCTTCCTTGGCACAACTATAGAAGTGAAAAGCGTGACATGGCAAATGCTGATAGGAGGGTTTGGTTGGTTGGGCAATATGGAGTGTGTCCTTGGGGATGGGGATCCTGGCTGAGACAGGGACTGAGGACCTGATATCCTCTCTCCTGTTGTCTTCAGGAATATCGGATTTCATGTCACAGATGCCCTTTTCATCACCAATTTCTCCTTATCAGAAGAAAACCTGCAGTCCCCTGTGTTTCTGTTAACTGCCTAATTGTGAAGGAGATAAATGAGGTAGAACTGGAAGCTCTTCCTCTTCAGTCCCTGTTAAGTGGCAGCTACAAGTGAAGCAGAGGAAGAACTGCTGTGAGGATCTCTTTGGATGTCAAGACAGACATGTAGGAAGTTGGTAAAAATGACACACTTCCTACAGCTTGACAGCATGTCTGACTTATGGCCTCACACTTGTTTATTGCCTACAGACTGAGGGAGTCCTTGGGAGTGCAGGATTGGTCTTGTTTTTTCTCCAAGCAGCGGTCTGACAGCTACAGGCTGAGATAAGGCTCTGGAGGAATCAACATGTAAACACTGGGAGATTAATGGCCAGTGAATTATAGCCATATGGACAGGACAAATATTTTTCTTTTGATTGAAATCCTGTGGACGTTTGTGAGAGGAAGCAGCCACCAAGTGCTTGTCACTTTGCACCATGCAGCTGTATTTCAGTGGCAGATGGGGCACTTTGCACTGGTAATTTAAGACCAGCTGAGGCCCTCATCTTTCTGGCAAGCCTTTGCATGGGTCTTTATTCAGGGTTGAGCAAGGATCGTGGACACTGTGGCTTTCAAAGTTCAAGACAAAGATGTGCTCTGAAGTGCACCCAAAACTCCTAGATTTTAAGCCATGGTGGGCACTCCGTGTGTACCATTGATGTAACAGGTAGGGATATAGTTAAGTTCACCAGGGCAAATGATCCTAATGCATTGGGGGTGAGAGGTATCTAACAGGGTATATGTGCCATCAAGATAATTGGGTGTCTGGGACCTTCCCTTCCCAGGGAGGCCACAGGGAGTCATCTCTAAGCTCTGAGCAAGGCATCTTTTCTCTACATCTGGTACTTCTAATTAATTAGAACTAGAAATAGCTCAAATTTCACCTCATAGGTCTTCCATAAGGACAAGTAAGAGACAGGAAGAACTCTTTTTTGAGATTATTGCAACAAGCTAGTGAATTAAAAAATTGTAATTTATGTTTAAGCACTGAAATACTCTAACACTTAAATCTCTTTAGTTTTTGTACACAGACAAGAGGACAAAAAAGTAGTGAGCACTCCCTGGAATACTGCAAGGATTTTGGGTATCACAGCCCGATGCTTTTGGGATAACTTGGCTACTGGCTGCTGTCTGCTGCAGGCTGTTGCTCTACCAAGTGCAGCTGTCCAGAAGACACCCCATCAGGAGATCAGCTCTGCTGCAAAGGCAGCTGGGCACAGGCCAGGAAGGGGGAGATTTTGATACCTCACTCAGTCAACCTAAGGAAAGTTCTCCACACCTCTGAGCTGGATCCCTAAGCAGCAAAGGCATTTGCATCCAGATGATGGCCACTTGGCCCAGCTCTTAAATAGCCATGGAATAATGTCAAAGGGAGAAGTGAAAGCTGCTTTGATCTCTGGACGAGGGAAATGTGCTCCCCTGCTCTGTGCTGCAAGGTTTCTAAAGGGGGAGATCTTGCTGCCTTGCTTGGCCACAGTGTCTCAGCTGTTTTGGGTGAGATGGATTTTGTTAGTACAGATGTCTCTAAAAAGCTGTCCACCTTCACAGCCCAGCAGGACCTGCTTTTGCTTCTGCCTTTTAAACAGCAGGAATTAATGCATCTCCCAAAGGAGTAGGATAGGTGGGTTTGCATGGAAGGAAGAGAGCCCTGCTGAGACAGTCCCCACCTCCTGGCTGACAGAAATTGTGGGCAGAGCAGAGCTGCTGCCAGAGCTGGTGGTACCAGGAGAGCTGTCCCAAGCCAGGAGCAGAGTTGTGTTCATGGAGCTGAACACGCCCTGCCTGCAGGCTGAGGTGTGATGCTGCTGCTTCCCTTCTGAGCCCAATCCTCAACACTCGTGCAGGATGTCTGGCAGCACAGGGATATTTGCTTTCCTGGGGCCTGCCCAAATAGACATTGTCAGACCCACCCTGCCTATGGGGTCAGGGCCTCTATTGTGAGAGCCATTTCCACACCCACAGAGGGTTGCAATGCCCAGCTCTCATTTGTGGATGTTGTTCTGTGGGTGAGTACCCACATTCCCTACAAACCCAGAAGCCAGTGTTGGTGCCAGGCTGGCTCTGCTCCAGTGGGGATGGGGTGGGCTGGGCGTTTAGAGAAGCTGGTGCAGATCCAGTGTTAGCCAAACTGCTGCACAGTGAATTAGCAAGCACTGAGCCACAAAGGCAGTGCATGTGCAGAGCTGCAGGCTTAGGAAGTGACCTGCCCACTCCATCCCTGCA
Source organism: Chaetops frenatus (assembly GCA_013400775.1). Lineage (NCBI taxonomy): Eukaryota > Metazoa > Chordata > Aves > Passeriformes > Picathartidae > Chaetops > Chaetops frenatus. Next base: position 515,545 of record VZTR01013752.1, on the reverse strand, counting down.
TCCTGCCCTTAAATTACAGACTTGAGCTCAATGACAACCACAGCTGTACCTTTTTCTCTGAACAGGCACAGGCTGACTTTTTCACCTCAGGCAGTTCAGGAACAGTGAAAGTGAAAAGATATAGATAAAATACTATTAAAAATACAGAATAGCTACTACTGGCATTTTTATGGCACTTTTTATCCAAGAATGTGTGCGGCACAATTAAGATCACAGGTTCAAACACCCCAGTTCACAGCAGCTGCAATTGGAGTCAATCACAGATGACACCCTAGTTGCTCATACCATGCTTTTTCTGCTGAGTCTATCTACTGTCTCTGCTGAGAGCTGGTTTGAGCCACACTTCAAAATATTTATGTTATTCTTACTGCGTAAATAAACAGCTTGAGACTCTTGCTGCAAAACCCTTCACTAGCATTGGCATTCATGAAAGAACAAACAAAACACAGACAGAGCTCAGTCCTTGGCCCATCAGCATGCTGAGCAGGCCATCCATCAGGTATGCCTGTGCACTGCAGTCATTACTCAATGAGGAAAAGCATTTACAGAAAAATCCATGACACCCAGCCCTATGGCACTGACAGTACTCCAGGGGGTTTAGCAGCTCCTGTGCTGCACATCTCATTTAGAAGTGATGTGTTTCAGTGGCTGTGGTGGGGCAGTGGCAGGTGATGTCCCTGTACCTTGCAGTAGAGAGACTGTGCTCCAGAGGGCATTTCAGAAATCTGCAGGTGTCCCTTCTAAGGGAGTGTGTAAAATAATATGTGGATATCTCAGTGACAAAAGGGTCCCATTCACACAAATACTCAGTTTGAAGTTGTGATAAAGTGAGACTTGAGTGGTCTCTACAGAATTGTATCTTGGTGTAGAAACCCAGCCCCCAGCCTGCTCCTCCTCTGGGAGCTCCTGCTCATGGCTCACAGGGAAACAACTCCAGCAGCTGCCTCCCCTTCCCCACTCAGCATCACTGACTCGGCTTCTCCCAGAGCCTCATGCTGTTTTCTCACTCCTGCCCAACACTGGCAGATTAACTGACAGTCTGCTGCTATTTTTACCTTGTAGCTTCTTTACTCAGCTGTCTCAATCAGCTGCTGCTTAGATTTTCCTCTCTCTGTGCCTGCAGAACAGCAGGCTGGAGGCTTTCAACTCTTGCTCCTGTTCCCCCTCTTCTTCAACACTAAGACTCCCATTAAGTTCAGTCTCTTCTTTCTCCATCCCAAACTTTCAACAGCCAAGGCTTGACACATTTGTCTTGTTGTATCTCTCTCCCAGTCTGGCTGTGACAGAAAATGCCAGTTTGTAATCCTCACTCGCACCCGAGCAAAGACAGAGACAGAGACGAGCAAACCCCCATTGCTGAAGACGCCAGCTAAGAACCTGAAATCAGCCGAGGGAAGCAAATGATTCAGCAGTCACAGGAGGTCTCAGGAACAGATGGCAGAGGAGACAAGCTCGCTCATGTTTGCTTGCACAGCGAGGCCTTTTGTGACAATCTTCTGGAGGGGCTGCTTCCCGTGAGCAGTGATTTTCCCGGCTGGCAGCACAACACTGCAACGAGAGCAGGTCCTTTGTGCATAGATCTTTTCAACACCCACAGCTGCCTGCAAGTGGTGTTCACACTTCTAGCTTATATTTTGAGTGGGTAAACATGCTTTTGATGAAAATTTTTCTTGTCAAGAAAACGTAATTTAGTTGTTCCCGCGGTTGTGCCCCGTGATATTTAATTGCTAAGGCTCTTTCCGCAGGTCACACTTAAAATCAAGCTGTTTCAAAACAAAATGCTCCTATGCAGATACGTATTTTAAAGCATGGTTTCATATCCTCCATCAGACAAGCCATTAATAGGACTAAGAAGTCAGCGATCTCTAAGTTTTCTTCTTTAAAGAAACGAAAGAAGACAGAACATTATTTTGCAAAGGCTCTAGACAACAATAAAAATAGAGTTTGGATGTTGAACAACCAAACACACGTTGTGTGACTAGGAGTAAAGTGTAGAATTAGTGGTTTTCTTGTAAGGCTGTGACTGCCAGATCACCACAGATCCCCATTATATCACCTAGATTAGTAAGCAAGAATAAAATACTTCAGTAGCTCTTAAAACAATGGTTTCTTTCAGGTGCACAGCTGGTGCTAACTCTGACCTTTGTCCTGCCCAAAGATCTCCCCTCTGCTACAATTTCACTGTCCTTTCCCTCTGTGCAAACACCACTGCCCTTAATTCTGCCAGCACTGAACAGCACACAAGGTGACCTTGTGAATGTGAAACTCATTACAGACTTTCATTGGAAATCTCATCCTCCACCAGTGTCTAAAAATGAAAGTTCCTTTAATAAATGATATGTCAGCCACAGGATAATATTCCAGGCTTTCCCTTCCACTTGCTGTTGCAGCAATGCTGCAGGCATACCCATGGGTTTAACACTTCCAGCCTAAAACCAGGCAGGTCATTTTCTTCTAATCTGGGATGCTAAAGGTTGTTTCTGTCTCATTGTGGATATACATCTGCTGTTACAATCTTGAGAAAATTTGAGAAGTGCCACACTGCTCTGTTAAGTGGAATTCCACTTGGGCCATGTTACAGAAAGGGAGGTTTGAGTCTCTGTAGCTCCATGTTGCAGAGCTTTAATCTTCCTGGCTTGTTCTAATGATGATTTTTGCCCATTTGATCTAGGCTAGCAGAAATTTTAAGAATGAGCAGGTATATTTGTATTTATAGTTCCCATTTAAAGTCGTACATGGCTTTCTTCTATGCATATGCAATGCATGTTTTCTAAGTGACACAATTTTACTGCTTTACAAACATTTTTAGGATTGTCTTAAGGGCTTACTGTTCAATGACCCGTGAATGTAAAGAAAAGGTCAATTTGAAATGTTTTGCCACTTTTAAAACACCCTATCTTTGGAGGCAGATTGAAACCAGATCAGAAGATGATATTAGAAATTCCTTAAAGCCTTTTTATTAATCATCTGATGTACGGTTTTAGGGAGAAATGTTCATTGAAATGCCTTGATTATATAAATCTAACTTTGAGATCAGGTTGACTTAGTCAACAAAACATAAGCCACTCTTTCTATCTGGGCAGGAAACAGGAGCAGAACAAATTGAGTGTGTATGGAGGAGTGACAGATGCCTCTTTTAGAGGACAGAGGAGGACTTAGACTGTGTGTTAGCATTAGGTTTTAGGGCTAAGATGAAAGGGACATGACCCTTGCCACATTGTCTTGACCCAGCCCTGCACTCGAAGTAGGATTTTGATGACATTTCAAGATACAGAAAGGCACGATTTTAGTGGTGAACAGATTTTCACCCTTCTATTTCCCTTGAAATTAGTGCACCAGTGCACCAGTGTGAGTGTCTTGGGACACAAGGACTCACAAGGCAGAGTTTTGTGCAAGCAATTATGTATCTAAATATTTGGATCATTTTACATGCAAAAAAGAGTGTTATAACCTTCTCTAGGGTCTTTTCCTTGGAAAATATAGCTTAATGGGGTGTTGTTCTCTTCCAGGCACTCACTCCTCTGTGCGTAGACCAAACATGGAAAATTTGACTACTAAAACGAAACTGTGCTAGAAAATTAGAAGTCTGTGAAGACAGAAGGTGCAATTCTTAGTTGTTTGAAGTCTTTACTATAACAGTTGCAGTTGGTGACAGCTGCAATGGTTAAGAAATACAGCTCAACAAAAATTACTGCATTTTCCAGGGGTGACATGAGACATAAAGCTGATAAATAATCCTGTAGGATTCTACTGCTTGTAGTGTTTTACTGCTATTATGAAACAATATTACTCAATAAAATTAAAAGGCAGGGCTAATAATTTACAAGGTAGTGTATTGATATAGCTTACACTAATAATAATCGACTCAAAAATCTGCATTCAAAACCATTTGAAATAACCTTTGTAATTAGTCACTTACCATTTCTACCACTCACCAAGATGCTAGCTTAACCAATGTATTTAGGTGACCTCTTCTATTAAAAAGCTTCCAACAAAACAATAGACTTTCAGAGATAGCCAAAGACTTTACAAGGAAAGACACTTTTTTCACAACACATAAATTATTCATATTACTGCATGAAATCAAAATGGAAGAAAAATCAAATGAAAAGTTTGCATAACCATGAACTTAAAAAAATAATAAGTCTCTATTTGAACAGCCACCAGAGGCTGCTAGAGCCCTAACCTTGCACCCGTTGCCCTCCCCTTTATTACAAGTTTGTTGGTCTTCCTTGCAGTGTTACTTGTCTTCAATAGCCAGAAGGTCTGTAGTGACCCTTTTTCTTATGGGAATAGATTCATAATTAACTAACCATAATTTTCTGCAATAGCCCTTAAACAGACTTTCCCAGACCAGGAATGTGAAATGTGGATTAAATCCTGCTTTGAACAATGCCAGTTAAAACTTAGCTGTTCCAAATGTGTGCAGCTGAGAAGACACTGAAGTCCTTTGGCCATATCATTATTTTTAAATCATATGTTAAAGTGTGCAGGATATTTTACCAAGGAGATAAAATTTTTACCCCAAAGACCTTGCAGACTCACAGGATCTAAGAAGACAGAAGTACATTGGCTACAGGCTACAGGATTCATTTGCTGAAAATGCACGATAATGGTAGAAAATTTAACATATTATTAAACATTCTCCAGTCCTCTGCTGTGACTCTGAAACCCCCTGGCATTTGAGGCTGTGGAGTCACTAATGCTTTTCTCACTGGGAAGGGTGTTGGGGATTATGGCCATAGCAGGGTAGACTCTTTTCCTCTTTCCCTCTATACTTGCTCACATTCCCTACATCTCATAGTCAAATGGATGAAGCATCCTCTCAGGTTAACGTGAAGTCACCCACAATTCAGATAAGAAGGTCTAAGACCTTGATCTCTCATGGCAGCAGGACAGACAAGGCTGTCCCAGCCCCACTAAACTCTTCTTGGTTGGGACAAAGTTTTGTTGTAGCTTCAGGGCTTCCAAAAAAAGGTAATTTGGGGAATGCAAGCAAAGGGTGGATGGCCTCTATGTTTTTGCCATGATGTAGAAAGAGCAACAAAGAGTAGGCTGAATGGGGGATTCTCATACCAGAAATACTACATCTGAGCTTAGATTGGTATTAGTAATGCAGGGAGGTGCTGGTTTCTGAGAATTATCACTCTAAGCCATATGCTGCTGACTTTTGTTTATCCAAGAAGTTATATAGCTGCCAGATTTTAAGCTTCTGGTAACCATCTATATTTTTTATTCCTTTGGATTGAGTAGATATATGCAATGATACCTCAGAGTGGTATTTTTAATGATACTTTAGAGCTTTCTTCTGAGCTCCAGAATAGTTTCTGCATATGTATTACAATAAAATAATGTAACTAAATAACAGCATTGAAAGTGCATAGTCTAGGCTAGGTTGTTAGCAGAGCTTTAAAGTTCTTTACTGTTGCTGTAAATGTCATGTTTTTCTTCTAAACAGTTTTCTTCCAGATCAATGTAGAATTACTAAATTTGATTTTAAACAAACAGTGGCAACGCTTCCTGTTAGTCTAAACAATAAATGACAATAACAACAATAAAATATCTTCTGGCAGGATGTGATACAGGTTATGTTCATATACCACCAATGACTATGCATCAGCATAAAACTGCCTGCTCTCCTGTTTCAGTTCATAAAAGCTTAAAAAAAATTAAGTCTACCAACTGGATTTTTATTAGCTTGGCTATTGAAGTCAGAAAGCAATAAGTTGTTATTTATCTTAGGAATGGAAGAACCAAAAGAACTTGATTAAGCAGTTGAATAAATATGAGTCAGAAAAAAGAAGAGACACATGAAGAGCACACCCAAGGTTTTACCAGGTAAAACCCTGTTTGGAGAGGCACATCCTGAATTAAAACTATGCCTAAGTTGCAATACTGGTATCTGTTGCTCTTCTGAGACCCACCAGCAGGGATTTGCCCATCCCTGGGCAGAGCAGGGAGTCCAGGCAGGGAGCACAGAGCAGTTCTCTCCCCCAGGAAGGGCTGGGTGGGATCAGTGGTTGCTAACAGTCCCACGGGGCCTGCCTAAAGCCATAGAGCCTCCTGCTGCCCAAGGAAAATCAGCAATACCTCTGTTACTCCTGGCAGGGTGTTGTCCCACCGATTCTCTTAAAGGAGTTCCCACAACATTCTCAAGCAACAGGTTCTAACTTCCACCCTTGGAAACCTTCCTTGGTGTTGCTTGGAACACACCCTCTTTCACTGGGGAACACATCCTCTTGCCATTTAAGCTCATAACTTCACCTTCTCTCTCTGAAGGTGGAGGTGATTCCCCACTCCTCTGAAGATCCATTTTACACCTATAAAGACTTCTGCTCCTCATGTGATTTTTTTCTTTCCTCAGAGCAAACTTTCCTTCTTCAACTCTACAGTTAATTTCTCCTCTAATCTTTGGACAACTGCTCAGAAACATGAAGCTGAAAACCTGAAATACCTGAGCTGTGGCTGTATCAGTACCAGGAGACTCATTTCACCTGACATGCCAGCTTGACATTTTTCTCTGCATCCCAGTCAGCTATTGCAATGACCTGAGGTTGCAGATCAGACAGATTTTGAGTCAAAAATTGCCAAATCCTACCATTTTGCAATTCCTTTATGTGTATATATGTAGCTGTTTTCTCTAAATGTAAAACTCTGAATCATACTTCATATAGAAGTCTCAAGAACATTTGCTTCTCTAAATCTTACATTCAGCAGAGTGGCTCATTCCCATTTAGCCCCATTAATAATTTTTTTTTTTATATTGTCTGCAAATTTAATTTGAATACCCTGTCAGGACATCTAGAACAGTAAAGAAAATATTAAGTATTTCCAGACTCCAAAGAGTCTGCTCAAGAGACCCTTTCATTTTGGCAATGGCTCATGAATAACTGTGGTTTGATTACATTCTTCCAGCTATCTTTGCTCTCAGCCTCTTGTGGTTCCCAGTTGCATGTTGAACATGTCATTAAAGCACTGCTAAAAGCCAAGATATGACATCTTTTGCTTCCCTTCTACCAAAGTGTTTCCATGTCATATAAGGCAATTAGGATTGGCAAAAGAAAAACTTGTCAGACTAATCCATGTTCCCTTTTCCTTTCCGCCCCCCCCCCCCGCCCCCCCCCTAATTCTGGGTGCCTAAAAATAGTTGGCTTGATGATTTCTTTCCCAGCAATTTTTCTGAAATTGAAACTAAGCTGACACCTTTGCAACTCTCTGGGCCTTTCTCTCTCCTTTCAGAAGTATGAGCACAGCCTTTTCCTTTTTTAGGGGTCTGGCATCCTCCCATCTTTTGCAAATTCAACAGGATAATTACTGATGACTTATGAGGTTCCCACCAGCCAGCTTTGGAAGAAAACCAAGGGTGAAATTCATCATACTAAGCAGATATTAAATATAGTTCTTATCTAACCATTTCACCTGAGGGCTGAAATCCTGCCTCTTTTCCCAGCCATATCCAATACTCATATTGGAGTCTGTTTTGAAACCAAAGATTTTTTTCCCCCCCAATCCATCATATTAATTTTAAATGTATTTATGAAGGAAAGAATGGGGGCAAAAAAAAATCACATCTAGTGTTTTATAATGATTAGGGAGAACAAAATGAGATGGCTGCTGCATTGTCACCTCAAAACAGAGGAGAAATTGTCATGACAGACACTCTTTTGTCTTTCATTGTGCATCCTGTTCAATGCACAGGGGTCAGACTCTCTCCATTAGAAGAGAAAGAATCACTTCTGAGTGAGTCATGTCTCTGCTCTCACAGTGAGATGCTCACACTCTTACTGTGAAGCTGTTTGGTTGTCAGCCTCAATAATGCTGCCTTTTTTAAATGAATATTGTAAAATTATCAGCCATCCCTTCTTATTGTTAATCATTCAAAACCTGATTTTAAGCCTTCTCCCTCTTTCAGCTCTGACACTGTTTCACTGGAAAGCTCAAGCACCATTCTGCAGGGGGCTTTGCCTCCCTGAAAATTTTCTTTTAGTAAATATATTTACTGGAGGATTTCTCAGAAAAAAAAAAGGTTTCTGGAAGAAACAATGCATTAAAAAAATATGTTACCCATGCACAAACCTCATATATATACACACACACACACACACATATATATATGTATTTAGAGAAAAAGCCCGATATGAAAGAGTTTCATCCTGAAAGGATGCTGCAAGGAGAGCAACAGAGGCTATTAAATGGGGAACTTCAGCTCTTGCAACAACACTTACTGAAATACATAATAACACTTCCAATTCCTTTCCACCACTGTGGACCCAAAGACCTAAATAAAGGCTAATTTTTACAGTGTCCTTGCTCCAAAGGTATTTCCTCTAATTGTTTTTTAAAAACTGCAGAGAAGAATGCTAGAGGAATGCAGACACATAGGAAAAGCACCCCTGAACTTGCTGGATGTTACAAGTGCTTCACTCTGTTTTTTATTCCTCTTTCCACACTCGCCTTGGGATAATGTGGGTCTAGATCCAGCAGAACTTTAAATCTGAAAACACTTTCAGATTATTATTTTTCTCCTGCATTGAGCGTGGGTGGTGGCTGTGCTCACATCAAGCCCAGAAGCAAAAATGGACCCAGAATTACACACTGAAACAAGGTGTAGCATGCAATGTCCGTGCAGTGACCCTCTCTATGTCTGAGATGGGTTCTCACCAGTTAAAAAAGTCAGAAGCACTCCTGCATGCAGCCATAGGCTATCCTTAAAAGCAGACACTGCTTTCTAAAAGAAAATTGTAACATTTAAAAACCAGAGCACCCTTTCCCTCTCCAAATCATGAGATTTAGCACTGAAGAAGTAACCAGCAGTCTCAGCAGGGTTGGTGGCCATTGTGTGAAGTTCTACATGTGTGTGTGTACATTTGAACAAATATTTGCACACACACACACACACACTTATATTTATATATATGCACAGTTATCTCAATCTTAAAACTGAATGGCACAGACAGGCAAACTGCAGAAGGGAGCACACAGAGGTGAGCTCATCTGCTTGTGAGAGCTGAGCAGGTGGGTACCAGAAATAGAAATACACCTGCATTTTCACATTACAGTTGGATGCTCCAGGCTTTAGTGCATCTCTTCTCCTTTGCCCGAGGACGTGGCTGAAGTTTGCCCCATGTCTCTCCATAGTGTCAGCTGATAGAAAGGAAAGTGTTAGTAGGAAAAGATGGGAGTGTAAGGAGGCCTGGTGTAGACCTCTCCCCACTCCTTGGAGTGACTAGAGATGCACACAAGCCAGTAAGACAGTAAACCCTCCCAAGTCCACCAATTTTCCTTCCAATTTTCCCTCCCAGAGTTTTTCTCACCTTTACAGAGTCCATCCCACTTGGTGCTGGAAGGTTTCCCAGTGCCTTTGTGGCTGCCCAGGTAAATGTTCCAGGATATATCAGACAAAGAAAGGCAGGAAATTTCTTAAATCTGATTGTGCTCCAAATGTGTCTGCAAATGCAGCACTACTGAGACATTGCTGGGACCTACCCACTGCCAGCCCTACCATTCCCAGAAACACAAACAGTATTCAGGGATGAATGCTATGTGTGCTCAAATTCTTAGCAATTAAAAAAGTTGGTTAAAGCTGGATTTAGTTGACTGTGTATCCTTATCCTTCCTTTCACTTTTTCCCATCATTTTTTGTGGGAAATCAGGAGAAAATAAAGTATTTGCAGTTATTACTGAGAGAGAACATGGTCCAGAACTTCATCAGCTGTCAAATTAACAATCCCATTTCCTATGAAAGCAATCTTGGTACTGTCTATTTGGTACAAGAATAGTGTGTGTGTTTCAGGGGTAAAAAAAGAGGAGCCAGGAAAGGTTGCAGGCCCAGCACTAAAGGAAAGCACATTTGCACATAATATGCTGGAGACATTCAGGAGCAGTTCAGGATGATATAGTGGCAGGTCCTGTCGTGTTGCCAAGGACAGTGTAAGTTGTTGGTCTCTTAGGCTGGGGCTGACACAGACCAGTATTTCTCACAAGTAAATAACTTTATTGTGTAGAACAGAAAAAAAACCCATAGCAGCATAAAGCCACCAGCAGATGTGGGCCAGACATTGCCATTTTGTAAGTCTTCTAAAGAAGGTGGGGGGCTTAAAAATAGGCCTTTATTTTGTGATTCTCTTGCATGCACTTTTTTTTCTTCACTCATTGTGAGGTTCTTTCAGTCTACTGGAAGGAGTCTTCAGAAAGTTGCCTTTTCTGTCCTCCACAGAGTGCTAATAAGCAATTTTATAAAAACAGAACTAAGAAATGTCCACTACTCTTAGTTCAAAAACAGTAGTAAAATATATAGCTGCACAGGAGTGGGGGAAATATCTCAAAATAAAGTATGTTTAAAGTTCTCCAACACTTTCTGGGCAGAGCTTTCTGTTACACTGAAACCTACATTTGCTGCTATATTTTAAAGTTACTTGAGCTATTTCAGCACCACTAGATTGACGAGCCTGTTATATATAACAGCTATGGTTAATGGAATACTCATTTTTAAAACCTGTTCAAAATTTAGGAAAAAATTTTCAATCGAATCTTGTTTATTAAAAAATATACAGCTCTGATGTCTGGTTTGCATGATCAGAGAAATTAAAATATTCTTTCTACTTAAATATCTACATTTTTCAATCTGCAATCATTGTAGGAGTAATAATATAAGCACCATAAAGAAAATCACAAGACTAAGAAATTAACCTCTTCTATAATGTTGGGGTTTGGGTGTTCCTCCCTTTTGTTTCTCTTCACCTGTGGAATTTTTCCCCCATCAGTTGCTAAGGGACCATAATGGCCGGGTACTTAAAGGGAACAAAAGAAGTGATTGAGCTGAGGGGAGCAGGTATTGTGAAGCTGGGAGAGGTTTTTTCTCCCAGCAGGGTGGGGGTACCTTGGAGTTTGGGGCGGGCAAAAGGTTTGGCTGGAGGAGGGGACGGGACTCTCGCTCTGGGCTGCCAGGGNCCCCCTGCCTACCGAGACACCGTGCCGTCCCAGCCTGCTGCCTTCCTTTCCCGAGAGCCTCGCCAGGACACTGAGGTCCACTGCTCAAGGGGGTTTGTGAAAGTAAAACTTCTTTTTTTATTCCATCCCTCCCCGTCCCGGCTGTGTGTGGGAGGGGGATCCACCACACCACCGCCACGTGCTCCCCGAGCTCGTGCCACCAGCACCCCCCACCAGCTGTGACTGTCACTGCATCAGAAGTGCCTGCGAGCCAGCAGGCTCTCACTGGGTTCCTGCTTCTGTTTGTTGTTAATGCCATTGTAGCTGTTGTTTCTTTGTTTTATTATAAATACTAGTAAAGAACTGTTATTCTGTTCCCCATATCTTTGCCTGTGAGCCCCTTAATTTCAGAATTACGATAATTCGGAGGGAAAGGGTTTACATTTTTTTTTTCATTCCAAGGGAGGTCCCCTGCCTTCCTTAGCAGACACCTGTCCTTCAAACCAGGACATATACAGATGCAAATTTGGGGCAATGACTTTGAAATCAGAGAATGTTACTTGTGAGTATCACCCTTTTTTATTTGCTATTTTTTGATGGTATAAAGATGAATTTTTTAGCTTTCCACTGAGTTTCATTACTGAACAATCCTGCCTTATATTGCTTCCCTAAATCATGGGAGAAAGAAACACCACAGCACTTTTCTCCAGAAGAGAGATAATGTGGCTATGGACCTCCAGATTTTAAGACAGGAATGAAACTCTAACCTGAGCCTGTTGTGATTGGCCTCTGTAGGACATTTTCAGAATAAGCAGAGTTATTTATGGCTTGCTAAAGAAACAAGGGATTAATAGGAGAAACAATAAAATTGCTGTGAAGCAATTTATTGACTCCCGTGAAAATAACAGGAGGTAAGAAAGGTGAGAAGATGAGATAATGGAGGAAGGGAATAGGAGGTGGAAATAATTTTAAGTTATGAATGCAATAGTTTCCTGGACTGTGTAATTTTCTGGAGGGAGAGGGGATTGTGCTGGATCTGATTCATACCTAGTAGCCTTTTTTGTGCTTTGGGCTTGGCCTAAGCAGTGACACAAAAATATTAAGCTACAGGTAGTATGACTCTGGCAAAAGACAGGAGTTCCCTCCAGTCCAGCATATCTAGGGATGTATGTTGCATTTATGGCTTAAAGCTCTGGTGTGGGCATTTTCCACATTGTGGCACCTTCAGGTTCCTCTGCAAACTCATTTGACTTAAATATACAATGGCAGAATCCAGCTGCTTGACTTTGTGGTGAGTATAGAATTATCTTTCTGACAAATTGCTGGTGGATGGATGGATCAGCTTGGAAGTTAAATAAAATATTCATCCTTTTAAGTAATTCAGCACCTACTGTCAGTCAACTTGTTCACTTGAACCATGCTGACAATTAAAAGGAGGTATGGATGATTCCAGATTCCTTGGAGACTGGCTCCATGCATTTCTGTGGCTGCTACTGCATCTGAGTCCATTTTTTTCCTTATTCTGTAAATGTGAGAGGTTCTCTTGGCTTAAAGATGTAGATAGCACTTCAGTGTGGATTTGCAGTTGCAGTCAGAAGGGCTGCTGTAGGCTATTGCTCTGAGTAAATGATGGGGATTTAGGTATTTGTTTTTTTGGAGCCAGTAGGGTCCCTAATAAGGGTGCCAAAGAGGGAAAGTCGCCTTAAGAATGGGTGTTTCTGCCCAATGGAAAACCATCTTTTGCTTTGGAAGTAGGATGGGAGTCTGAAGCTGGAAAACAAGAAGGAAAGGAAGGAAGGATTTGAGAAGGCTGTCCAGATCCTGCACCCACAGTTGGTGGCCAAGATCCTGCCAAAACCAGCTTTGATACCACCTGGGTGATTTTAAATATATGAGGCAAAAATGCCACATAGAAATTGAAAGCTTTGGCAGAAGGTTGTTAAGATGGAGTGGATTTGGCCAGCAAGAATCAGTCTTGGGTTCTCTGCCTTTCTTTGAAAGAATAATTTTCCTCATCTTGTGTCCACTGCATTCCTTCATTCCCTGGTTCTCTACTTTGCTTTAGGGAGTCAGTTCCTCAGGAGTTGACAACAAAACCCAGCAATTTTCCTTGTGTATTTGAGGGACTTTTTCAAGTTTTCTTGATGTGCCATCTCCTCTTGATGAGAAAAATTGATTGGTATTCAGGGAGGAGGAATATGATGACAAATTTGTATGGGGAACTGCTTTCATCACCACCCTAGTAAATGGGTTGGTTAATGGAGAGAAGAATGAGATTTTTGAGTTCTGTAGTGAGACAATGCTCTGGTTTTGCAGCAGATTGGTGGAATATACTTATTTTTGCTTACTGAAATGGGTCAGAATTGTGATTGAAACAAGTTCCTTATGCTGAAATGGACAAAATGCATGAAAGGCTCTCATGTAGGGAATGGAGAAATGAAGTGCTGTGTTTTGCAGCTAGTCTTTGCTTTGTCTCTGTGCAATCTAGTTATTCACATCTCTGCAATCCTGTAGTCCAGCCTACTTCTTTGTCAGAAGTCAACAAGCTATCCATTACCATTTATTTTGGTGAAATTTTAGCTAGAAATCAGATATCCTATGCACAGGCCAGATTTCCTTAACAGTTCAATTTTCCTGTTCCCTAAGATAACCTAGGAAGCAACTATATAAATTATGTTTAAATGTTTGTATCTCTGAAAAATCTTTCAAGGGAAATATATATTAATTGTACAATAGTGCCTTTATCAGAGATAATTATTTCAGTATTCATATGATTAGGATAGCTTGCTGATATGTGTGTACTGATCAGGAAATTCACTTTCACATGGAACATACATTTTCAGAGAAATTCCAACCAGCTTTTTCATAGCAAGTAGGAGCTATTTTTAGTTAAAAAGCATTGTATTTGCATTTGACAAACTCTTAAATTGCAAAACAGAAGAAAAACTCCACTTAGGACTTTAAATCCCTTTCATTTGGATAAAATTTCCTTTTTTTTCCCCCTTACATTACCTTTACTTCCTATTTAAAAGTTAGTCTATTTCTCTCCTTAAGCTGTGAATTTTCTTTCTCTTTTTATTTTTTTTTCATTTCTTAATGGAATTGACTTGCCACTGCTGTGCTCTACACTGAGCCTTGGTCAGTTCCTCAGGCTGTGCACAGAGGCATTAACACAGCAGGTAAAAGTTTAAGTAGTGCTAAGAGTTTGAAGGTTTGCAATCAGTAAAATGGAAGCCAGTCAATGAGTCCAGAAATAGCAGATTGCTTTGAAGTACAGTAATTAATTCTGTACAATCTCACTTGTTCCATTTCTATCAAAGCTGAAGAAGTGTCCTGTGTCTTCTTAGGTGTGTGTTATCTTCTGCTGAAAGTGTGGACTCAGAATTGAATCTTGATTTACTCTCCTGATAAGACTTTCACTCTCTAAAGATCAAAGGCACTAAATTGTAAGTGTAAACTGACTCAGAACGAAATGATCTGCCAATATGATTCCAATGATATTCCACAATATTATGTTTTTAAAGGAAAATATCATAAATTTGGTATATCCTGTCTAGTGGTCCCATTGAAAATATATGAATTCTTATTCTGAGTCTTAGGTAAGCAGTGACAAAACACCCTCATCAGGGAAAGATATGGAATGGATTTATGATAAATGTAAAGATCAATGCATAAGGTATTTGTGGTATTCTAAGTTATCACATTTTATGTCATTACATTATTACATAAAGTATTTTTACATTGTAATATGGAAACTTCTGTTTTTATCTTTATAATTGTAGAATAATTTAAGGTATAAAAGACATTTTAGATCATCAGGTCCAACTGTTCGCTTAATACTGCTTAGTTTACCACTAACCCGTGTTCCTAAGCACCACAAGTATACATCTTTTAACTACCTTCAGGCATGGTGACTCAACCACTTCCCTGGGCTGTCTGTGCCAACTCTTGACAACTCTTTTAATTAAGGAAATTTTTGTAATGTCTGATCTAAACTTCCCTTGGTGCAATTCGAGGCCATTTGCTCTTGTCTTGTCATTGGTTGATTGAGAAGGCCAATCCTCACCTGGCTACACCCTCCTTTCAAGGAGTTGTAGAGAGCAATAAGGTCTCCCCTGAGTCTCCTCTCCAAGATAAACACCCNTCATTACATTATTACATAAAGTATTTTTACATTGTAATATGGAAACTTCTGTTTTTATCTTTATAATTGTAGAATAATTTAAGGTATAAAAGACATTTTAGATCATCAGGTCCAACTGTTCGCTTAATACTGCTTAGTTTACCACTAACCCGTGTTCCTAAGCACCACAAGTATACATCTTTTAACTACCTTCAGGCATGGTGACTCAACCACTTCCCTGGGCTGTCTGTGCCAACTCTTGACAACTCTTTTAATTAAGGAAATTTTTGTAATGTCTGATCTAAACTTCCCTTGGTGCAATTCGAGGCCATTTGCTCTTGTCTTGTCATTGGTTGATTGAGAAGGCCAATCCTCACCTGGCTACACCCTCCTTTCAAGGAGTTGTAGAGAGCAATAAGGTCTCCCCTGAGTCTCCTCTCCAAGATAAACACCCCCAGCTCCCTCAGTTGCTCCTCAGAACACAGGAGTGGCCCCAGAGCTGAGTCCTGGGGAACACCTCTCTTGTTCAGCCCCAGCTGGATGTGGCTTCATTCCCCACCATCTCTGGGCCGGGACAGCCAGTCAGTTTCTCACTCAGCCAAGAACCTGTCCAAGCCATAGACACTTGGATTCTCCAGGAGAATGCTGTGGGAAATGATGTCAGAGGCTTTACTAAAATCTCTGTATATGACATCCACAGCCTTTTCCTTGTCCAGTAACAGGGGCATCTTGTCTCAGAATGAGATCAGGTTGGTCAAGCAGGATCTGCCCTACCCAAATCCATGCTGACTGAGCCTGATCCCCTGGTTGTCCCATACTTGTTGTGTGTGATGACATTCAAGATGATCTGCTCCATGACCTTCACTGGTAACCAAGGTCAGACAGACAGGGCTTAACTCCCTGGATACTCCTTTTGACCCTTCTTGTAGATGAACCTTACATTTGTTGAATTCCTGTCACCTGGGGCCTCCCTGGTTAGCCAGGACTGCTGGTCAGTGATGGAAAGTGGCTCAGTGAACTCTTCTGCCAGATCCCTCAGTACCCTTGGGTGGATCCCATCTGACCCCACAGACTCGTGTGTGTCTATGTAGTTGCTAAAAGGTACCAGCAGGTTACTGACCACTTGCCCTGGGATTATGGAGGTTTCATTTCACTCCCCATTCCTGACTTCCAGGTCAGGGTCGCTGGGTACCCAGGGATCAACTGATTTTACTATTAAATATTGAGGCAAAGACAACATTAAGTACCTCATCCTCACCTTTTGTCACTATTTCCCCCCATAACCAATAAAGGATGGAGATTTATTATGATGCTGACCTTTCTCTTTCAAGAATCAGGGACTGGTATCTTTGCTCTGTTGCAGAATTTTTTGTTTATCTTCATTTGCCACTATGAATTGAACAATTGCTGTCAATGCTCTAATATAATTTTTTTCTCATTCATAATGGCATTTTACCATTTTTCCACTGTTAGGTTTGGTAGAATGACATGTGTCATCATTTATCAAGCTCTTGGTGAAGACAACTTTACATTTTAAAAGTATTGATGCATAAAATTTTTTACGCTGCCAGTATATTTAAATACCCTGGATGTATATATCAGACAACACAGAAACTTAGAGACAGTTGACATCTACTCACTGCCAGAAGTAGAAAATTAACTTATAAGGAAGATAAATACTGTGCTGCTTTCTAACTTGTTGTTGTGTCTCTATAACTTCCTGCCACAGGCTAATTTCCATGTCTTCCAGCTGAGCCATTCAGTTTCAGAGCTGTGATGGCAGAAATTAAAAATCAGCTTCTACTGCCTTTTTTGTTTACTTAGACAAACAGGCAAAACATAAAAACAAAGAGCATTTTTCCTCCTCCCAGCAAAGCACTCAAGTGCAAGCTTGCTTTACATTGACCTCAATGAGACTTAGAAATTCTTAAGAGCTTTGATTTGGGGCCTCTGTTCCTAATCCTTGTTGAATGCAAATTTTTTATTGACTGAAGTAGGGTAGGAGACAACTCTTAATCGCTTATGAAAATATTAAAGAAATAGCTTGAAACACTGAGGAAAGCTACTCTGTGCTTATGCAGCCATATAATCTTGAGCCATTACTTTAAAATATGACAGTGTTTTGTTTTTATAGTGGAAGCTACAGAAGCAGTTCTGCCTATTGCTCATATAAATGGAAAATAGATGTGAGCAGTATTGTGCTATTGTTCTATTCGTTCTCTGGATTAGTTACCTCTACTTTCAGGCTTAAAAGATTGAAGACTATTCCAAATTAACATATTTTTTGATAATTCTCTATTCTTTGTTAACCTCATCTTTACATAAGTGCTTCTTTAACCATATTTCAGGTATTGGTGCAATACAATAACTATGACTTTGGCATGCCTAGATCGGAAATCCAATGCTGTCAATGGAAAATTTCTATGACAGAGTGAATAAACACCTACTATGACCCTACTGAACACAGGAACATGTTATGGCATGAACCTGCAAGGCCTGGAGCATGCATCAGGGAGCCTTGTCACCAGCACTAGTGCAGAACTGCAAACTGTGGGATTAATCAGTTCTTAAAGCTGGAACATAATCAAGCATAGGTCATGCTAGGCAGAAGAATACCTGATTAAATACACGTTTTCCTTTGAAGTGGCAGAGCAGTTTCAAAACAAGCTTCTTGGCTGTACCCACTTCCTGCTTTGCTCTCCTGGTGTCTGGGAATGGGGCTCTTCAGTGGAAACGGAACAAATCCTGCCTCAGGTGTGCATCCCACTGCACTTCTTGTCCTCCTTTAGATATAAAGGTTTCAACCACTACTACTTTGGACTACTTGGAGTGAGAACATTCAGTCCTGATGTCCAAGCTAAACCTAATATGAAGCAAAATTTGGAAGATTGTGTATAGTGATGATGTAGGGTTCTCAGCACCAGTATTGTCTGTTTGCTAATCCATTCGTATTAGGTTGATGATTTCCTACTATAAGCATAGCTTTAATAAGGCTTTAAGTTTGTTATAAGTCTTTTTTTTTGCAAGTCTTTGCCAGATATCCCCTGGCTTTACAAAAATAAAGACAAAAATAACTTGAAATGAGAGAGTAGATACCTGAAGTGAAAACCTTCACTGACAAAACAAATTAAGTGGAACACAGTGAGGAAGTAACGGAATATTAGTTTCTAATGGTTATGTTCATGGCATGTGCCATTGTCATGCTCTTTTGTTCCAAAAATTCTGAACCAAACCTTGTAATAAACACATTACAATGCTCAGCAAGTCACTGAAATTAATTACAGATAGTGAATGAATGTGGCATCTCAGTTTGCATCTTGATGTAGTTCTTAATACAAAGTAGTCTCTTGCAGTGCTGTTCTCTGAGAAGAGAGGTCTGTGGGCCTTTGGCATGTCTTACTCCACTTATGCAGAGATTCAGAAAGGGAGAGCTTGTGTATTCTGTATAACCAACAGATCTAAATTTCTTAAAGGAACTTGTACATCACCATTACAATAACTTAGAAATATGCACATTAAATAAATGGAAAGCTTCTGATATAGATAATACCATATCATAACTTTGATAATTTCCTCATCTTCTCTCTACATTGAAATATAAGATAATGTAAATCCAAATTCAAGTGTGAAGTTTTCTGAAGTATGTGATATAGGAGTTGTCTGCTCTAGCTTGGATGACAGGCACTTCAGGCTTTATGCAATCCTTCCCTCTGGCTTTGCATATGCTTCCAGTTCTCCCTGTTATTTTGTGCTCTCACCATCTTGGATGGATTTTGTTGAACTACCACTTAAAAGAGGAGTTAAGCCCAGATTCTCAAACACATTCAGGGATCACTGGAAGTTAATCCCTTAACTAGTTGCAAGTCTGGTCCACATTGCCTGCATTCCTGTTGTTTCACATTAAATTTTTCCCATAGAAAACATGGTGAGTAGAGAGTGGTCAAATGGCCCAGATTCAGAGACAGTCTATTTTCATTGTGTCTTCACATCTCAGAGAATTCATCAAGATGTCTTTTATATACCTATTTTGTTATGATCTTGAATACAAACGGCCCAAACTGAGCCCTAAAAAATTATTTTCATCAATCTGCTTGCTAATAAAGCTTGGAATTTACTGTATCTATAAAATCAATATCTAATGAGCAAGAGGCCATTAAATATGGCAGAGCTTTAACTGTACAACACAATATAAATATGCTGTTATGTGTCTGGTGTAATACCTTGTTTAATCTCTGGTGTCATTAGGAATGCCCTAAGGGTTGTGCAGTTCCACAAACTCTATCTCAGAAATGTGCAGCTGTGTTAGCAATTGTGCAGGTGTATGGAACATATGTAAGCACTACTGAAATCTAATGGACAGTGCACTCTAACCTAAACTGGCAATGTTAATAAATCAATTGATTGCTCTTTGCCTTGTTTTCTCCTTCCCAGCTTTTGCACAAAGGACTCCCTCTTCCTATGTGTGTCAGGGTTCAGCTGGAGACCTTGGGCTTTATATGAGTATCGGTACTATGAACATCTTGCAGTGTGCAGAGAAGAAAAAAGAATCTTTAAGTACAAGAAAAGGGAGCAGATTAGATAAGCTCAGAAATGTTAGATATATCACTGGTGCAGTCTTTGTTCATGCATTTGCTGCTGCTTTTCCACCTGGAAAATAATGTAGCAGAATTGGAGTACATTTGTGCATGTCAAGGAAAATGAAAAATGAGTCAATGAAAACAGCTAGAGAGGAGTTTTAGATTAGGATTGATTACTAGGAAAAAAACCCAATAACAAGCCTGAAAAAATACATATAAAATGACAAATGACATGGTGAAAGGAAAGTAGGAGCTTCGTTTCTTCTGCTTTTGCTATGCAAAAAAAAGGTGAAAGACTGTTAGATGAGAAGCAGGAAATTTCAGCATGATAAAGCAAACTCATCTCCATACAGTATGCTACTAGAGTGGGGAACCATTACCACAGGAAATTAAGGCCACAGCCTCTCCTGAAGCAATCAGTAAAGGTATATAGGTATCAAGGGTATGATGATAGCATTTTGAAAAAGGATATTAATCCTCTTCTATCAGAACATAAGACACTACAGTGGTACCTAATAAGATTCCCACACCATTTCTGCTGCATATTTCTTGTAATACCTTACTCAGTGTGGTCCCTCGAGAATCTAAAGCCCCATGTTCTGAGGTGTGACAGAAAGCCAGCCTTCTGCCATAAGTGTATTTTATTATTCTGTCATTGGGGATTTATTGCTCATGCTGCAGAGGTGCAGCACAGGCAGCTGCATTTCATGGTGGGTTGGTTCAGCAGCACTTCCCTGTAAAGCTGTGCTGCTCCTGTTTAACCTGCATACTGCAAAACTGGGGATGTCTTGCAACATGACTCTCCTGCTCAAAACTCATTTCAGCTCATTGTATTGAAGCCATGTGCCCAAGGCTGTAAATCAGTGTGAATTCAGGATTTTTTCTGACCATCCAAAAAATAATCACCTGTATTTAAACTTCTTCTTGCTTGTTCCTTCCTGTAATTTGTACATTTTCCAGGAGATGGTAGCTTGCCTTCTGTGCACTATGGCCTAAAAGTCATGAGGGAGAGAATGCACAAGATTTGCTGTTAATGTCATTTTAGTTTCTACAAGCAGAAAAACATTAATTACCAAAGGAACGGAAATGAATATGCCCCCTTTGTTATGTGAGCGTCATAATCTTGACTGTATGACTGGAAAGTTATTCACATTTTTTCTGATCTGTCTCTGATTTAAATTTTGTGCAGTGTAACTGTTTGGCATTTAAGTTATTATTACACAGGTTTAAGTATTATACAAGTTTGAAGTATTACATGAAGGACACGTGCAAATCCCTTCAGAAGAAACTTGTGTTTTTTCCTATGTCATTCTGCTTTCTATAAGCTGCTGCTTTACTGTCTTGGTCTGATGCTTGTATATACAGTGTGAAGTTTATATAAATAAAGACAGTAAGTTTCAGTGCACTTTTGTCCCAATTTTTCTCTGCAAAATGAGGTTTAGTAGAAATTATTTAAGATTTGAATTTGTGGCATGCAAGCAGAATAGGAAAAATTGCTATCTTTGGTAACACAGTAAAGTCAACACCTGATATAATGGAAAGGATTGTTTCTAGCAGACAGTGCAAGTTTCCTAGAATACCACGCAAATGTGATTTATTATTAAAAGTTACTCCAGTAATGTGTATTTGCTTTCTGCAAACTTCCTGGGGGTAATTTTCTGCTATCCTCCTTCCCTTTGAAGTTCTCATTCCTCATTGTGCCTGTCCTGAACAGTCTGCTGCAGGAGAAAAAGAACATAATCATCAAACTCCCCAGTTCCCCAAGGAGCATTGCGGGTGCATTGTGCAGTTCTGTCACCACTTTTGTTTGCTGAGGCTTCCTCTAATTCCAGTTATAGCAGAAATATCAGGGTCTGGTTCTTTTCTGAAGATTGATTGCCAAGAAGAACACTTAATGGCTGCATAGTGTTCATCTGACAGGCTACTGCAATGCAAAGAAAGCACACACAATGGCATCAGAGGTGTGGAGTGGGGGCAGTAACCTGGCCATAACAACATAGTGGACAGATTTTATTTGTAAGACTTCTTTCTGTGCAAGGTCACAAACAAAATACCAACAAGAGGCCTATAGTATAGATGGCTTAAAAAAATTCTGATAAAGTGGAATGCAATTCAATATGTGATATGTGCTATACAACCAACTGCTCTCCAGCAGGCTCTTTTGCTATAAGTGAGGCAGAAGATATTAGGTAGAATAAGGCCCTAAAAATCTTAAAAACCCTTACCTGTATAGTAACAATTTAGGATGACAGTGAAGAATATTGTTTCCCAGTGTAAAAAACTCCCTGTCATACACGAAAATAAAATGCTATACTGGAATAGATAAAGTCAAAGGGCAGGAATATAGACATTGGCAGGTTATCTGGTGTCCACTTTTGTTGTTCTTTCTTTTTCAAGTGGTTCTGCCATGATTTTTTTTTTTCAGATATGTGATAAGAAAATTTCTGGAATCAGAAAAACACATAGAAATATAAAAAACCTCATGCTGAAAAAGCAGGTTATAAAGAATACCTGAGAAGACAAGTTTTTAGAACAGACTCATTGTAAATAAATGTATTTCTCAACATTTTATGTCAATTAGAAAACAGTTAGGTGAAGTCAAATTCTTCATCTAGAAAAACAGAGGAGCAGCTCTTTTTACCTCAGAGTGCACATGATTTGCTTGTTTCCTTATCAGCTGTGAGGAATGGTCATATTCAGTGTTCCTTAAAAAATTCACATCTAGTTGAGTGCATATCTAGCACTTTTGTTCCTAAAGCAAGAGCTCTGTGATCTGGAAACAAGCTGATGATCTCATCCTTCTAATAATATACTTCAAATACTAAATTATGTATTATTTCCCTCTGATTATGAATTTGAAAGCATGTGCTTCTATGTTGTATTTGTGCTTATTGTGTTGCATTCCCTTGAGTACTTTGCAAGCAAGATATAAAGTCAACTATTAATTATTAGTATTGCAATTAGAGTAATCACAATGAAACTAAATATAATGGAGAGTGTAATGAGTATCAAAAAATGGGAGTGACTATAGATCCGAGTTCTTATAGAGGTAGATGTTATTAAGCTGTCTGAAAGTGTGTTTGCTAAAAACCACCTTTTTTGGTGACTGGCTGCCACTTTCAATGCATCTTGCAAATCAAGAGAGCATATAAACCAGAGTGAGGGTGGTTATGTTGTTAAAACATAAGCAGAACACATCATGTTTGTTTTTATCCCAATATTTTGCTCTTCTAATCTCTCCTGCTCCCATCTCCTCTCATAAATGTGCAACTGACAATGTCTAAAATCTGTTCAGGATCAAAGGCTTTGAATTTTTGCATCCATAATGTTTGGGTTTTGTCTCAGTGTTTGCTTTCCTGTGCTACTAAAATAATTCCTTGATCTGTATAGTGTAAGATAGGAAGGGCCTTCTCTTTCAGAATATAACTGGAAAGGGGCACATTTTAATTTTATAAATGCCTAAACTGCAAAGCACATTGCTTTTAGAGGATTAAGTCACTAAATACTTGAAAAAAAAAAAAAAAAAAGAAAAAGAAATTGCAAAAACAGGCAGCCAAATATCTCAAGTTACTCTGGAAAATCCCAAACTCATCCAAAATTACCAAAGAAAATACTTTCTAGTTTGAGTCTGGTAGTCAAGTCTCTATGTATTCCCTTAGTATATTGACTATAAAGCTTTTTGAGGTCTTTGCAGAACAGTTTGGAATTCTTTGCTATTCTGGGGGAATATTTAACCAAATAATTTATTATTTGAAAGCTAAAATACAGTGCCAAGTTAATTATTTTCAGAAGGTGAGCATAGCCCATGAGTGCTTACTTATTTTATCAATACCTTTCCATTAAAAAAAATATGCATAATTTAACAGTTAAAAAGCAGTACCTTTGACAGGTATTGGCTGTCTTCTCAAAGGTACAAATTAGTATCTCTTGCTTCTAATGCAATGAATTCTGGATCCTTTTCTATCTCAGAACTGAGTGGAAAATGTGAATTTCTGCCAAAGGTGAGATACTGCTGAGCATGACACCTGACTCTGAGGTCACAGCTGCTAAACCTGTGGGTGGAAAGCTGAGAGAAATTGAAGGGGGAGGGTGTGTGTGTAGGGGTGTGTATGAAAGAAAGGAGTTGAGCCCTAGATAAGGGGTAGACAGTCTCCCACAACCCATAAAGGGCTTCTGTTGTGTCTATTAATTTCTGAAGCAACTGAAATCTAGCAGCCAAAAACCTGTTCTTGAGAATGCTGGGGTGTGGAGTCACTGCAGTGCAGGTACAGATCAGTGTCTGACCAGCTGTTCCAGGTGCTTGCCCCAGAAGAGGAGCATGTTCTGTGTCCCTCACTTCTGGCACAGAAAATTTTGTCCTGATGGGGACAATTTTCGACCATTTTCCTTCCTTGTTCTTTCTATGCTTGTGCTGCACCAGGAATGCAGGAGGGACCACAGATCTGCATCTTTGCAGGGAATGTCCCTGGAGAGCCCCTGGGAGTGCTGGGGCTGCAGCCCTGAGTGGGGACAAGTGCTTGGTGGCACCGTGTGGCCCCTGAAGGGGACAGAGCAAAACCATCACTGAGTATGGGGGAAAGGGATCCCACACATTTGTATTCTCAGGTGCCAAAGGGTTTGGGAACTTCAAGATCTGTTTGATGTGGTTCCAGCCTGGCATCATGCTCTGCTCAGGGAGAAAGAATCAATACAGTGTAGGAGTAACAATTTCTGTATGTTTGTGAGGGCAGCAATAGAAGAGTGATTATTTCTGACTTTTGCATAGGTATTATTATTCATAATTTTTATTGACAAGGCAAGTAAGGAACCATGGCAACCAAGGGCAGCTTATTGAAAGCTATTTTTGCTTCTGTTGTGATTTCCCCACCTCTTCCTTTTATTTTATCTCTCAATGCATATATAACCTTTTCCTGCAAAATTAATTCCTCTGAATCAATCCCTCCTCATACCTAATAGTGCCTTGGTAACCTGATCAGTCAAGAGAAGCCTTTCCTGCATTTTCTGCATCATAACATGTCCGTGCTCCTGGATCATCTTCTGTGAGACACAAAAGATAAAACAAATATGAAAGGATGTAAATCTTCTGAAGATTTTGTACAGAAAAAGTTTTTCATCGTGGCATAATATGCTTGTGGAGTTATTTATGAGCAGCCTGGAGAGTTTTGCTTTGATGTGTAGGAGTACTTTGGCCTGTGAAATCTTCTGAAGTGGACACGAGAGTGTTAATGAAATAGCTTGCATTAGGGAGGAAACATGAAAGGGGAATGTGATCTAGTTTGCTTCTTAAATCTGTGTAAGTGCTGAGAAGAAATGCCCATGTTACCTCGAGCCTGATAGGGAAATGGAGTGATAAGTGCCAGCTCAGTGAGTTTGAGCAGAGAGAGAGGAGAGGGGGCCATGTATTAGGAGAGTCCAGAAAATAAAACCTTTCAGAGATCATTTCTTACAAACACAACAGTCCCGGTAAGGGGAAGGGGGAGGCAATAACACATTCCCTTGACTTTTGCCCTGATTAAAATGTGCTGCCAGAGTGTAAGATTTAGATTTAAACTGGAGAAGAGACATAGCTGTGTAGCTGTGCAGAGCTGCACGAGTGTCTGTGCCTGACTAATCCCTCTTCCTACAGACACACATCTTACCTGGGCACTGCCCAGTGCTCAGGCTGTGAGCTGGTGTTCTGCCCATGTGAGAGCTGCAGCTCTGCTCCAGGGTGTTTGAGAAGGCCTCTGGGTGATGAGAAGAAGAGAAATTGTATTTCTATTGATGTTTTCTTCCTATAAGCCAAGGGACTGCTTATAAGGTTCTATCTAGGCTGGATATGAAAAGTTTCAGACTTTCATGTTATCAATTCATAGACAAACTCTTTGCTCAGTGAGAAAAGCTAAACCAGGGCTGAAATGGTATTTGAAGGACAAGACAGTACAGAAAGAAGTTCCTATCAAGTGAAACAGCTTAATTTTGTCTATTTGGCCTCTCTGCTTTTGAAATGGGATATTTCTATTATTGTTCACAGATTTGAATGCATAAATATTATCTGATGATTGGGAAAGGAAATTGCTTTTGGTAAAGCAAGTGAATAGAAAAGGGTAGAGGGCTACCAATGATGCAGAGGCAAAGAGGCTTTGCTGTGAGCGTGGAGGAGGAAATATTTACAAAAGAAACAGAAAAGAAACACATACAGACTCCTGTGCTTCTGGAAGAGGGAACACTAAATGGGGCTGCTGGAACAAATTGGATCTGTGTTTAGCCAGAAAACTGTGCAATACTGTTGAAAACAGAATTCAGACCATATATGCTGCTGCATTTCAGAAGACATCAAAGGGTCAGAAGTCCATTGTGGAAGCTGTATAGGCATGTTGCATGGATTCAGTGGAAAGGTTAGATAAAAGATCAATTCTTAGAAATTCTGAAAAATAAAAAATAAAAAATGTATAAGGTTGGGACTGCAAAGTGATGGAAAACAAGTTCAAAAACAAAGAGAGACTGGAGACACAGATAAAAGCTGGGAGGAATGGGGAGAAAGAAAGCACACAAATCAAAGTTTGTATTTGTGTATATGTAACAGTGATACTTTTTCCATGAAGTACTTAGAGGCCCAGTATGTGAATAAGTAGCATTCTGAAATCAAGAAAGTAAACCAAAAATTAAAATATGCAATACTTCGGTAGGCTGTATCATTGCTGGCCTTCTTATCCTATTTTGATTTGCATAGGTTAGACCATCAGGGTGAGGAATATGACTGTGCTGATCAGGTATTACAGCAGTAGCCAGCATTGTTTTTGCTGCTGGCCAGGATGGTTTAGAGAGTGTGTTTAGCACACACAGGCCACTCCATCCATGTTGGCCCCAGTGCCAGAGAACATTCCATGGTACCCTCACATGAGTAGAGGCACAGTGCCAGTGGTGCAGACAGCTTAAAGCACAGTGGTTTTTTGTTCTTGCTGATGCTCACTTCAGCTATTACATTAAGACAGTTTATTTAGCTTGCTGCAAATTACTTCCATAGGAGTGCTGGGAAAGGTATAAGTTTACTGCTGTGTTGATGGTGTGAAGGTTAAGAAATATTGACTTAAAATACCAGAAAGGAGAGTTAGGTTAAATACGAGGAAAATATTTCTGAAGGTAAGCAGATCAAGTAGATCATATTAGAAATTACTCAGGAGAGCTCTTCACCAGGGATTTTTTGAATACATTGGATATGTATCTGTCAAGGATAGCTAATCCTGCCCTCAGACAGAGACAGATGACTTCCAGATGTCTATTCCACTCTGTGGACAGCAAGTCCATACCTGAATATTAAATAGGAAAGGCAAGGATGTGTCCCCAGCTATCCCTAGTGCACCAAGCAATGGAGGAGGATGAAGTGAAGGGGACTGGAGGGTGAACAGGCTCACAGCTTCCCTTATACTCCTTATCTCACTGGCACCCAGTGTGTCCAAGGCTCAGCATGACAGACTGCTCCTCTGACCCAGGAAAGCTTTTTTTTTTGTTTGTGCATTCTATCATTATGTTGAAAAAAGCACACTTGTCTTCTAGAGGAGGTATGGATAAAATGCAAGAGCAAAACATTATGTGATCATATAAATAAATACTATTCAATAATTCACAGTCTGGATATATGTGGTATCATCTGAATGCTTGACTTAGCAGCCCTAAGATTGTTTTTCAACTTGTACTTTAATGTAATTTCCTAAACTTCTCCATTATTTCACCTCACATAAAAAAATCCTCCAAATTCTGTAAATTCTCTTGCCCTCTCCAGCTATGATTATTAATGTAATGATACAAAGTTGGTAATTTGCAATATAATCAAAGTGGATTTTCTGGACTCATCATTGTCATCACTGGAGACATGCACAGTTAGCCTTTGGGCTCCATGACTGCTTGCTGAACATAGGAAGAGAAAAACCTGGAACTCAGTCTGTAACTGTAATTTAAAGTCATTCAGTGTTTACACATTACTGTGCTTCTGGTGGTATCCTGTCTTACATCTGGTTGCTGTTTTTCTTCACTTGTTCATCTTTTTAGCTCTGACTTACTAAGTTCTCATTATTTCAACTCCCTCTGGCTCCTTATTTTGTCTTTCTCCCTCTCATTATATCATTAATACATTGTCTTCTTATTAATTCTTATTCCCTCCATGATTTTCCCTGCTCTCTTTTCAATTTATGCTCTTTTACCCTTTACATTTATGCTTGTTTCATGTGGGGAATATGTGCCAAGAGTTTATTCCTCCTCTTTGTCCATTCATGGGTAAAATGTATTTTTGTGGCCCTTTCTAGGACTGCTGATATGATCTGCCAGTACATAAAAAGACTTGAGTATCAGCTTGTACTTTGCAAACAGCTGAAAATGGGACACTGGGTTGGCTGCTCTGTCTATGAAAATATAATTCTTTTAGGCCAAAATTTGATTCAGCACTAGAGAAAGTATTCTAGCTAAAGTCTAGAATCTCCAAACTGGTGTTCATCTGCAGAACAGGCATCTTCCATCAACGTGGCTTAGTCTCCAGAGAGCTCCAATAAGCCTAATCCAGGAATGGATTTACTGTGTAGGAAAGGATGGGTCAAAAGGGCAAAGACCTCCATGATGGCAGTGCTAACATCAGATGTCTTTATGATCTTGGAATCGTAGCTGGGCTCTACCCTCACAATTCTTTATGACCTTGGAGTTGTAGCTGGGCTCTACCCTCGCAATCCTTTCAGGAGTAACTTTCATTTGCCTCAGGTTTGGATGAATATTTTCCTTCAAAAAACTACAGACAAAGCATGCCACTTGTGATCACAGCATGCAGCAGGCCCCTAGTCTGGAAGGGGGATGAAGACACCCCTAAAAGCAGGCAAGTGAGCAGTAGGATCAGACTCTGTGTCAAAAGTTACATCAGAGCAGCTTGCTGGGCTGAGCCAGCACCTCATTTCACAAAAGTCATGGTATGGAGAATCAGTTTGTAGAAAAATTTGAGCCCTGATCCTGTGTGGTGTTTCAAAAAGTGACAGAGTTGAGTGCTTCCCTGTCTCATTAATGGTCTTGGTCCTGGGAGGAATCTTTCATTTTTTCTTGCATTCTGTTGTAGCAGAAAAGCAACACTTGAAGAGAATCCTTGGGGGAAGCAGTCTACTCTTATTTCTTGAAGGTTTGTGCATTCAAACAGAAGCTGGAAAACAAGCATAAGCAATTTTAGTCTGTCATTTTAGATATTATGTCAAATGTTTATGGTCACATTTCTCAAAAGCTTTTATATCATAAAGAAACAGAGTTGAGCCAGACACTGAAAGACAGATGAAGCTCACCTGACAGCTATCATCTGGCCTCTAACTCTGCCTCCTGGCATCTAATGCAGCATAGTAAAAAGATGTATGCTGCAATTATAAAATAGTTTTCACCAGCAAAAAAGTTTTAAAGAAAAATACGCCTTTCTCTGGTGCTCTTTGCCTATGAAACTGTGTGCACCACACCTTAAGGTTTTTAAAATACCAGTGCTCATTATTAAACATCTAGACTGTGGAAAAAAATACCTTTTCTCTCTTTTGAAATGGTTAACAGAACTAAAAATAACTAGCTAGGCTTCCTCCTTCAAAAGAACTTAGCAGTTTCTTGGAAAATTCAAAGGTTTTTTCATGTAATTCAAGGAAATTATGTTGTAAAACTTTCTGATGATGGAATTCTGCTCTGTCTGGATTTCTTCAGCAATGTCCTCTGCAGATTACCTGTGAAGATTGTCCCTTCAAAAGAAACAATGTAAAAATTAAGCTTTCTGATTCAGATGCAATTTGTCCCTGATTGCAGTGACATAGATCAGCCTTTTTCATTGATTGTTTATTTGACTCATTGGACTTGCCAAGCTAGCATTGATTAGGGAGACTGAACTTGATTTTTTCTTACATCATTGCCAATACTATTTATGCAATTCAGTGAGCTCATTTAGATAAGACTGTAGAGGTGTAATATTAGCATACTCCAATATCAAGAGAACAACCGTGACTATATTTCAGATTGGAGAATGCTTTATTACTCTCTCTGGGGAAAGAAGAAGCACAAGAAAATACTTGAGACACAAACTGGAAGTTCTTCTGGTTGAAATTTCTCTCCTTTCACCTCCTACTGCATATATGGAAATCCTTGTAACAGTGAGGGAGCATGTGAAAACCCATAATTATACTGATAATGAAAAATGGAACATCAGTGTTGAGAAAAGGAGTTGCCAAACAAGTGCAGGTTCTCAAACTTGTCTGCACTATTTACAATTTGTGTTCTTCTTCTCTGAGTGAGGACTTTGTCTGTGTGCATTGGTCTCCCACAAATCTGTCCACATCTTGAGTAGTGATCATAGACCTTAAGAGACATTTTAATTTAGGGCTTTCTAAGCAGTGGAACAATGGACAAGAGGCAAATGACTTAGAAACAGCTGCAGATATCCTACAAACAGAGACATGTTTCAGATGTAAATGTTGTTTTTTGCTGCTGTCCTGTATCAGACAGGTTTGAAGAAATTCCTGCAGTCTTTTAAGTTAGTATTGCCAGCCTCAGAAAGTAGTTCAGAGAGACCAAATAATCCATGCCTTAAATCTGGATAGCACTGTTGAAGAGCAATTCACTGTCTGATTAGAGCATTTGAAATGTGTTAGGAAAGTCACATTGTTCTTTTATCCAGAGAGCCCAATGGTAATGCAAATAGCAGCATTAATGGCCAATAAATTAATTATGCTCAGTAGTGAATTAATAATGTAATGAAGAATTAATTCCATTTTTTAGTGAAGATCATCTTAAATGTTTCTTTCCTCCTCTCATCTTGTTTCACTATTCCTCACTGTGATCAAGATTTCCTTTGCAGGCACCTGAATGACTAGACAGCTTCATACCCTGAGCACAGACTTTAGGATTTAGATCAGACCTTAATCTAAGAAAATGTTAGCTCTTCTTTTTAAAGCATATTCCACATTGCAAGGCTCGTAAAAGAGATTTGTATTTTACAGTTTAATGATATCTGGTGGGAATACTTCACAGTAGACAAGTTTTCCCTCAGGTTTTCCATCCATGTTTAGTCTACTTTTTCCTGATGTGTCACACAATTTCATTGTGTGGAGGTCTGTTCTATCTGCAGAGCAAAGACAAACTGCTCGTGAATTACCTGAAAGGAAAATGAGTAGAAAAAAAATCACTTTATGTAATTAAAAAAAAAAAAAAAGGTGAGACCAAGGCATGAAATCTGAGAGGAAATACTCTCCTTTCCAGTCTGGCTGTTAATACCTAGCCTTTGGTAATTGTTCAGGCAGCTTCTTGTGTGAATCTCTGCATTTCAGCAATGTTCCCCTGCATCACTTCAACTTGTTTGGATTCTTGTAAAGTCTGAAAAAACAAAAGAATCAACAACATTTGAGCATAATAAGGACCTTCTGAATTGCAGAAACAGAGTCTAATGTCTTGCTTTTGAAGTTCAAGTGTACCAAATCAGGTTTAGTTAAACCCCAAGGCTCAGGTTACCATAGCATTTGTAAACAGAGGAGACAACACAATTCTTGCCATCAGTAGAAAGCCTACTTCTAAATTACCAGGATGGACAGGTAATTCTGAAAGTGGCTTTCATTTATGTGTGGTTAGATGGACTTCTTTTCAGAGACATCAGTTCCCTCACAATGACCATGTTGTTAAGAATGTCAGTCCCACCCCTTAAATCCTGCACTCAGTGATGAGATGTCACACTATTAACATCTCATTAACTTATGGGACGAGTTATACATGTTTGGGGTTTTTTTCCCCTCAAAGACCAAAAGAACCCTGAAGTATTCAAAATTTCTGAATTACATGGTAGTCCATGACAGCTGCTGGAATTGTAAAAAGTTCATTATCAACACCAAGCAATCAATCTGTCAGCTTTCAGTGAAGTAAATTACAGGAAATCAGAATTCAACAGCCACTATGACATGTTTTTTCAGAGGAGCAAGATTCTAACGTTGTGGAAAAGTTGCTGGTTGTCACCCATAAAGAAGAATAGCTGCCTTGTTCCTTCAGCAGCAACATTGCACCTCCTTCATCATCTCAAACTCACAGCACACAGGCAGGATGCTCTGTTGTTTATGGCTAATAGCACGTGCCTCTGAAGGCAAAGTCCATCATCCCTTTCCAATTCCCCTGGGGGACAAAAGCAGAATTCTGCCTTACACTCT
This sequence comes from Chaetops frenatus, assembly GCA_013400775.1. Taxonomy (NCBI): domain Eukaryota; kingdom Metazoa; phylum Chordata; class Aves; order Passeriformes; family Picathartidae; genus Chaetops; species Chaetops frenatus. The sequence continues at coordinate 483,752 of VZTR01013752.1, read as the reverse complement.
TTCTAGATTCTTGACATAGTCAGAGCACCTCATCCCACTGCAAATGTTTGACATTCTATCCACTGAAGGAAAACAGATAATCTATGGGAAAAAAACTGTGTGAGCCTGCAGTAAATCTTAATAGCCTGTCCTGATATAGTAATTTTAAAATGCTTTATCCTGCTTCTCATTTTGGTTTTATTTTTGATTTGTCAGATGAAAATTTTGGTCCTGCAGGCCAAATGCTTCTCTGAAAACCATACATATTTTTTAGTAAATAGTTGTGAGAAAAATAAGAATTTGATCACTTTTTGAACTTACTCTTGTCTAATTCAGCCTGTTAGATGTAAAAGTCAAATATACCTTACAAATATTCATATCTTCTTGTGAAAAATCTTCTGACCTGGATCTTTGTGACTCACCTCCCTTGCTGTCAGCAGCATTAATCTTAAATGCCTGGCATCCTGTGTATTTAGGAACTCAATGCCTTCACCTATACCTTTCTTGATTACGTTATAATAGCGTATCTATATAGGATAAAACTCACTGGGAAAACTATTTAACTGTTTAATAATTGCTCAGCTCTTTTAAAATTTCCTTCTAAACCATCATTCTAGGTGTTGGTGCTACCCATACCCCCCTGCTGCCAGGTAGGTGCAGAGAAGGTACCTTGCTTCAGGACAAGGGCAAGCTCTAGTGCTGTTCCCTATGGCACTTCACTGGATGGCCTCGAGGAGAGAGCTCTGCATTCATGAACTGCCAACTTCCCTCTTGAAGCAAACCAACTGTTATGTAATTTCACTCTGTCTTCACAGAGAATGGGGCCAAAGCCCCTATCAAAATGCATTTTCCTTCTAATTCACTGCAATTTGTTCTGTAGAAAAGGTAAATTATGGTAGCTGGTGTCACCAACTTAACAGAAGCCAATTCAGGTACAAAGAGTTACTCCAGGTACATATGTAGCCCTTGTCTTTTCACAGCAGCAAAGGCTCATATTTACAGGGGATCATCTACAGAGTTAATTTTGCACAGAACCAATTTAGGCACTTCAACTAAAACATTTTCCACCTGTCAGCTGTGCCAGCCTTGCCATGTCTACCCTCAAAATTCCCCCAGCTGGTGTCAATGCTCAATATCTCTGTGCATGCAGAATTCAGCCTTTCTTATTTCATTGACATTAGGATGTACCTTCCACATGTGTCTCTGTGCTTCAGTTAAAAGAGAACAGCTGAAAGAAAGAAAGCAAGAAATATCCACTTGGAAAATAATATACCAATGATTTAATGTAACCTGTGTCCTTTGCCCAAGGACCCTCTCATTATCTCTGTCTCTCTAGCTTTGGTGTTTGAGACAGAGCACTGTGTTTAATTATTTACTGGTTGCTATAGTGTTGCTAAATGAACCTTTGAGACTGTCATGTGGTGGGCAGAGCTGTTGCCTCACAAATATTAAAGCAGATATGCAGCAATTTAAGTTTCCACAGATTCAAGAAACCCCATATTCCCATTTTCAGAAAGTAGAAAAGAAAGAGAAAAAAATCAAACCCTGAAGTTTGCATTTAACAATTCAAGAAGCTCTCAGAAGGTAATTTCTTTTTCTTAGAACTGTGCCCAGTTGTTCTTTTTCTGCTCATTGCCATTTCATATTACTTCAGTGTACAAAAATGAGTTTGCAGGCTTTCAGATGCTGAGGCTGTTAACTTACCAAATCTCTCCATATTCAGACAAGTTCAATCTGTATAAAGAACACAATGATGCATAAAACAGATACATTGCATTATGCAGCAGTCTAATTTATTTCATGAAATATATAACAAATGAGCAAATATATTTTGATGCCACAGCCATGAACATTGTAGGCTTACAGCAATTCAGCATGACCGATGGAGCTGAAAGCCATTATTTGTGAAGTGTGAGTTGATGAGTTAGCAAAGTAAGATATTTTGGGCATCCAGATGAGAATTTTTATGGAATAATGCAAAAATTATTGAAGGAGAAATGACATGACCAAAACAAAAGTATGAAAACGAGTATGGAAACTGAAATACTCTGCAGGGAAAAGCCATGGCTGGTTTGCACCTAAGAAGTTTGTGGTATCTGTTAAGAAGCAACAAATGGATATCATTTAGTACTTCATTTTCCTTCATAAGACTTACCACTTTATCTTTTCCTAGCTGATATAAAAGTACTTCAATAAAACATTTGCTTACAATGCTTTTTCAAAGTATTACCATGTGCTATGTGAAGAACTTGTCTAGATTAAAATACCAAGAATCTGGACTCACTTTCCATCACTTTCAGAGAATATTGTTATTGTTGTGGGAAGGAGGGGAATAAGGAGAGATGGAAACCAAAAATATAAAAGATCTATAAATGTGAGACTAAAGATATTCCTCATTCAAAAATATTGCCTGACAGTCGGTCATTGAGTCAACAAGGAGAGGAAGATATTTACTGTAAACAGTAAAGAGACTTTCCTAGGAGATGCACTTTAACTATTCCATTCTGAGTATTTAAAGTTCCAATTATGCCTGTGCATGTTTTGAAAAACAAAATAGGGTCTTTGGGACTGAAGATGAGGATGAGTAATCATAAAGGATGTAATTAAAGAGTGACAAGTTGACAGGCACAATTCAGAGACGAATGTGCAGGCAAGCAGCAGAAGCAGCCCTACATCAGGATCCAGCACTTGTGCACTGGGGACCTGTCCCAGATCCACTGAAGCTATTAAATGCAAGGCTGGGAAGATGTGGGAGAACCCAGTGCTACTGACCTAAGGAAAAATGAATTAGTGTTCCCAGATATTTTCCCTTGATAAATTTTCATACATACTGTGGAGAAAAAAAAAAAAAAAAATTCCACAGAATTGCCAGAAGCTTGTCCAGTCACTGGAGAGCTGATTTTATTTATGAGTGCCCTAAGAGGTCTTATTTTCTTCTGATTCAGTGAATAAAGCTTTATAGAAGAGCAGGCAAATGGAGGAGAAGCACTGGTTAGGTATTACCAAACAGCTGATGGGCAGCATGTGGCATTTCCTTCTCAGCTTTTGTACAGATGGTGATGTGCTGTGCTGGTAGCATGAGCATGCAAACAAAAGCCTGAGTTAGAATCCATGCTGCATGACATGCTTAGTGCAATTAAAGCAGTGAATTATTGAATAAACAATATCCTTAACTCAACCTGTTGGGATGAGCAGGAGCTTCTGTAGAATGGGGCATGGCTGGTGATTCTCCAGCATCCAGAGGGTTTGCAACCTTGCACATCACAGGATGAATCCACTCATAACTTCTGTCAGGACCTACATCTTATAGATCAACAAATAAGCAAATGTGAAATTTACTGAAATGGACCTACTGATAGTTCTAAATAAATTTAGATCAGTTTTTCATAGGCAAACTGCTTCAAAGGCTTTAATAAATGTGAGCTCAGGCAGATGGAAACAAAAAGAAAAACTTTTAAAGAAACAAGTTTGAAATTTTTCTGCTTCCAAAGTCTCAAAATTGCCTGTGTGTATAAATTGCATGAACAAAATTCATGAATTCTGCTTTAGGAAATAACAATTTCTTTTCACTGGTTACAAAAGCCACTTTTACTTTTTCTGCATAGATAAAATTTCTCACACGGTATAAGCATAGATTTTTTAATATGTGGAATTCCTTTAGAGTAAAACAAGCTTCCACTTTCTCAGAAGTTTTGTGCTGTATCATTTACACATAACCATCAGAAATGAATGAATATTGAGCCAATTCCAGATTTCTGGTATATAAATTTCTTCTACATTCACAGATTTAAAAACCCTTAGGAACCATTTCACAATCTAACTGATGACATTTATGACCATGTCTCAGAATCAGCTAAATCATTTGAGCACCATTCCTTTATCCAGCAGAAATACCTTTTATCTTCAAAGTATAGAATATGCTGAATAACTCTGGTAAATGATCTGTGGATAGAAAGGGCTGTCTTACTTCCCTAAAATCTTTGCAATATATTTGGCTCATTAAAGGCATCCCAGAATCTGTAAGAAACATCAGAATATTGTATATCTTATTTCAGCTTCAATGATAGTAGACAATTCAAAAAATGATAAAAGCCCAAAATAGTATAAAGTCATTTAGAAACAAAAAATTTGTTGGTCAAAAATATGTTTTATGCTAAATTCTCTTGCATCTGTAAGAAATTCAAGAACATTTGCAACAGAAATCTTTTACTTAGCTTCTTTTTTCTCAGCTTATTTCCCTTAGAGTCAAGTTATTTTAAATTTCATTTATTATATTGTTGCAGATAATCAATAGATTGGATTTAGACTGGCAAGTGGCTTTCTACAGACAGATCTCAAGGAGAGAGTCCATTACAGCATTGGAGCCTCCTCAGGAGAACAAATCTGTAAGCAATCTAATCACTGTCCTCATTTATCAGGTGGCACTGCATTAGCTGGCATTTTTTCTGTTACAGGTGAGTAGAGCAAGACTTTTGAATGAAGGATTACACTTTGTATAGCATAAGAAAAACAAGCTGTTTCAGCATAAAACTCCCAAATGTAGCTCCTCTCAAAGACAAATTTAGGGGGATTGATTCACCAGCCCCCGTGGATCCACTTTCCCCGGGCAGAACGAGGCTCTGCCAGTGCACGGTGCTGCTGCTGCTCCCTGCAGTCAGCCTGAGCAGAGACAGCCTCCAGCACTGCGCTCTCGGGCCCCTTGAGCAGCACGCTGGACACAATGAATTGCATCCTGTATCACATTAGGGGATGTGTCCTGGTATTGAAAACCTTAGGGTGAAGCTGTTGTTGCTGCCATATTCTGACAGCACCCCCACATATTCCTGGAGAGAAGTTGTGAGGACAGCTAACAGTGCCCCAAGTAACTTTGGTGCACTGGGGCTGTGGGGCTGCTCCTTTTGAATATTGTTTGGAGTGATCCAGCTGCTGTGCTGGGGCAAAAAGGGAAGATAAGTGTTTATAAAAACTGCCAAAGAAGAGTGACTTCCCTACTTTCCAGTTATTGACCCCTGCAGTTGTGCTGTGGTCATGCTGCAAGGTTCTGGACACAGAGCTGTGCTGTGCTGGATGTTGGGACTGTCACTGCCCTGACCCAGAGCAGGGGGAGTGGGGACACTCCGAGGGCTGTAAGACACCTTTCTGTGGTTTGATTCACTGGCTGTGGTGGCAGGAATGTACTTTCACCACATCCCAGGGACTTGCAGTGATTTTGCTGAGAGGTAAAACCACATGAGCCAGGGCCAGGCTGCCAGGCAGAGAGCTCTGGGAGAATGACAGTTCCCTTGTGGCTTCCACTAAAAGAACTCAAAGTGCCCCATTAGCAGGCAAATCCCCATCCTCCCTTGCTGTGATGTAGGACAGCTCTTGTGAAATGAGGGGCTTGGGTTTTGGACCAAATTTTCTTTGATATTTCTGAAATAAAAGAAGACTGTGCAATCAAATGTCTTTTGAGGAGAAAAGCCACTTAAGAGATGGATTGTACAGTCTGTCTTAAATAATTTGATTTATGGATTGACTTCCTTCATAAATATTCACTCCTGGCTCCTTTATTTCTTTAATTTTTTTTTTCTGACTGATATGAATCCAAATTTAAATTCATCCATGATGTACAAATATGGATATCCTTCCCCTTGTAATTATAAAAGGACAAAAAATGTTGCCATAATCCATTACTTTCTTGATAAACCCCTTGATGAAGTGCATGGATTTCTCTGACTGGAAAAAAAGACATCACAAATGAGAAGTCTTCTTTTTCTAAAAAGTGGAGCTTTTTGCTTAGTTTTAACAATATCAGCATTCTTAGGGTGGTGAAATGACAAAACTACATGTCGTGTTCTGGCCCTCACAGCAGCCAGAAGTTAAAGCAGGGCAATATCCTGACAATGTCCATTGGTACAACCTCAGCACTGTGACAGAGTGCTGGTGTTTGCTCTGTGAGGTCTTAATGAGGTCACACAAAAGACTTTGCTTCCCTCTTGTCTTGTGCACTGAGGCAGGGCAGATACATTGGTGTGGCTGGGTCCTGCCACAGCTGAGAGCAGCAGCCCAAGGGGGCAGACAAGGATGAAACTATGGCTCCTTCTTCTCTGTATGGCAAGAAAACTCACTGGAGTCACAGAGAAAGAAGTGTGTCCCTTCCAGGAAAAGATTTCATTAATGTTTTGGAGGCATAAAATTCTCCTCCATTTTCTATAGCTGGTCTGTTTCTTCAGATTGTGCACCAAGAGGGGGTAGTAGCCTCCACACCTTTTGCTCTCTTTGTGTATTGTAGAAAAGCACCATTGGAGGTCCATTGGCTATAACATAACGTACTTAGCAGTTAGGATTCCCAAATGTAAAATATTGAGGAGGATGGTCAAATTTCTGAGTCTTCAAGTTCTGCAGAATATTGTCATTTCTTCAGAGTTTAGTTTAGGGGTTTTTGTTTGTTTATCCTGGTTGGTGATGGGGCATTTTTTTTTATTTTTTTTTTTTTTTTAAAGTATTAAAGGAAAAGAAACAAAGATTTCACTTGGAATGATTTCTTTTTCCCAGGACTGCATGATAACTGTTCATGTATTTGCTGTGTTCTAAGATTAAAATATTTCTTCTAAAGTAAAAAAACAATTAGACTTTGGATTTTGGAATGATTTTACATTTCAGATTCACCTGTTTGCTTTCTAGTATCCTCATCATAAGCACTGTGGGACCAAAAGATTTCTAGAAGTAGTCTTCTGTGAAAGTGCTCATAACAGAAATGAGTTCTAACTACAGATGTTGTAAAAAACCCCACCTGACAGATAATAATTAACAGATACATCTTTTCCTGAAAGTTCCTGTTGCAGGATATGGCAGTGCAGTCTTCCCTACAGTGGATAAAGCAGAAGTAGAGATTTATTCAGTCAGAGCACTGGGCTGTGAGACTGTAAATCTAAGGTCTATTCCCAGCTCTGTCTCAGAGCCTGACTTTGATACCTAAGGCAAGTCAAAGACTCTCTGTACCCCAATGCTAACATGAAAAATGGCAGTGATGACTTGTGCAATTTTCCACAGCCATGCTGAGGTTAAATTATATGAGATTGTAGGATACATTTCAGATTCTTTTATTAATGGGTGGATAAATGGAATTAATAGGGATATAATTTTTAATATATATAAATTTGGGGAAAGTGCCTTATTCGTCTCCAGTGAATGTACAAGGAAAAGATATTATAAATGGTTTCCTTTTCTGGTGTATGAACAGACACACGTGAGATACTTGTGGACTTCTTTGAACTGCTTTTGTCTAAAAGTTAGTGAAAATAGCTATTGGTGAACACATGACTATAGGAGCAAGTTGTTGTACCAATCATGTTACAATAACTAATATTCAATTACATTTAAAATTATCTGTTGCAAAGAGGTTATTGGGAGAAAACAGGAGTAGGATAAATCTCATTCTAGTATCTTTCAAAAATGATTAGTTTGCAAGAGCAGAATGGTACAGTTAGAGTCAGAATAAGGCCACTGTACTGACCATTCAACTGTATGGTAAAGTGCTTTAATTTGGCTGTGCTCAGCCTGCCAGTGATCTTATTCTGCATCATGCAGACAGGTGTGGAAGAGACTTGTTTGCTAATTAGAGTTATGATTTCAGATGCACAGCTGTAATGAAGCATGAAATGGCAGTCACCAGTGATATTCCTGCAGCCCTGATACGTCGGCCTGATGAGATGGCTGCACATTGTCAATACCAGCAGGCAGAAAGTCCCAGAAGAAAAATGCTAGATCAGGTGAGAAGGGGTTATTTAGTGGAGGGCAATTAAAGAGACTGATAGTCCTAATTACACATGCAAGTGCAGAAACTAGGTAGGCTTTTTGTACTGTGGTGACAAGAGTTACAGTCTATTAGGTTCTGACTCTTAAGGATGCTGCAAAGGAAATGTGTTAATTCAGAGCATCAAAGAGCATTAGAGAAACCTCACCAGATAATAGCAGTGGTGAGAGCCTCACCAATCAGATCTGCTACTGTTTAGTGAACTACTTTATGGAAATGCCTGATGTGAGCCCATGGGACACTGGGAGGCCAGTGCTTCATGACCATATCAAGGTGACAAACACCACACAGGTAGTTTGGGGCATCAGAGTGACTGACACATCCAAGACAGCTGGCTCTTGTGTGGGTATTTTTTCATGATATTCTGTTCCAGATATGAGCTTTCAATGACTTTTTGGAATAAGATTGGATGGGACATATTCTGCTCCTGAAAGTGTGAAACATTCCAGAGAGAAAAAACAATTCTTTTCCACTGTGCCCATTAAACACAGCCAAAGAGTGCTTTGAGATGCTCTTAGTGCTGTCTTTGGCCACCTAATACCTTCATATCAGGCAAGCCCTGACACATCCTGGCTCTTCTCTGTTTCCCTCCCATTTCCATGCTAAGAGAACAGGGGGATCCATTTCACATGAGAGCCCAGTCTGACCATGTGCTGGTTTTGATGGACAAGAGTACAAAACCTGGGGACATGTTGTCCCACTAATTGCTAGGTTAAGTGAAAAACTTTATTACAGTGCTGTTTTCAGAGTACAGCAAAACAGCATGAAAGGGAGCATGGGGTGAGGCTACCTTGGAGTGTGTCTACATCTGTACATTTTCATTGCTTCAGAGAAGTGTGTTTTGAAAACATTCTTACTCATCAAACATATTTAACTGCCTGGATGGAAAGCAATCTCTAAATTTTCTACCATTTATTTATGCATTGACTTCATAAGGAGTGCAAGACATTAACAATCTGAGCCATGAAGGTCATGCTATGCAGTGAAATGATTGTTTCTGACTTAAAGACTTCATGTTCCTTTAAAATTATCCTAAAATACTGCCACCTTTTCATGTCTTTCTCCAGATTTTGAAATGGCTTTACTGAGTCTGATCTCTGACACGCCAGTTATTTCCTCCTGCCTTTCATTTGTTTCAGTTGTGCCTGATACTATTATCACTGTTAAACTTGCCTGCTCTGAGACCCACCTACAGATGAAAGCCATGTCAGAACAGTTTATTCCAGTTCATTAAAAGCCATCCTTTTTTTCCTTTCTCCATTCCTTCAGGAATGGATAATTTTACAGTCCCTTTCAAAGATAGTGCTTCATAGTGCCTTTTATCATATAAGGGGACCTGTTAAACTTGCTGTAATCACTCATGATACATGGCATATTTGACTTTTTGTATGTGATCTGCATCTGGAAATAACAGGAGAAATATCACTGTGCTCATATTTTGTGAAAAATCAGTAGGGTGGCATCAATTTGGTCTCAAAAGATACCTAAATGTTTTTCATAACAGGAAAATGTTTAAAATTCTTGATTAAAATTTACCAATAACCATAGGAAATCCCAACAGTGGTTTAGAGTGTCTTCTTCCCCTCACCATCTCCCTTCTGCTGACCCTGAACTTGTTGGACCGCTTCTGTCGAGGGCAAATTGCAGTACCTAACTATATTTTAATCACAGTATATTATAAAAGAGGTTTTTAATGTTCTATCTTTTATTTTGCTTAAAATAAGTAAGATTAAAAATATCAAACTCTATTACTTTCTTTTTTCTACTGCAGTTCTTAAATCTGTGTAAATTCAAACTTAGTTCTATTTATTTGTTTACTTTTAAATTATACATGAGCACTTGATTTCTGATCATAACTACAAAGAAAAAATGATGCAAGGATTGGCAATTCCCTTTGCTCAACTTTGTGAGATTTGTGTCGACCCATTTTTCTGGTCTGTGAGAGGGTCCTTCAATGGCAGGACACTCATGTGCTCTGTCAAGCACCCTGCTTGATTTTGTGTTGTCTAAAGAGCTACTGGGGGTGACTGCTGCCCTATCAAAGAACCTTAGAATCACATGAAAGGGAGAAGTATATTGAGATATTGATAAGGAAAGACATATCCCACTCAAGTTTGGGTCTACCTGATGGCCTTGGTAGAAATGCTTCCAAAGGGTCTTTGTGTAGTCTTTAGCTGTGTTGCCATTAGTGAGCTGACTCAGAGCACTGGTGTTGCTTAGAAATTAAGGCCTTTTTCTGACAGCAGCCTTGGTTTCCAATGTAGTTTTTTATGCCAGAATTCAGTTCATTTTGGAGGAAAATCATCAGAAGTTCTTATCATAAAGTGCTTCACTGCTTTAGAGAGGAACTTTAGATCCATACCATGGGTGGGGAGTTTCCTCTAAGGTCTCTGGTGTGGGCCACTGCCTCTGCCCTTCAGAAAGTTTTCCATCACGAGTAGTTTAAATGTTTCCCTTGGAAAAAGAAATCCAATTGGAAATAAACTCCCAGTGCCCCATAGTGGGAGAGAATTCTCAGCGTGAACTTCTTTGATCTATTGATCCACACATTTGCACCAAATTGCTAAATTCAGCCTACCTGTTGTGGAAATGATAAACAAATCACAGTAATATAAAGAAGCCAGTGAGTTAGGCTGGGCTTATTAGAGCAGAGATGTGAAACAAAGACTGTGGAAGATGTGCTCTATTTCTGTGGTCAGATCAGGAACAAGAAATAATGAAGAAACTTGTAAAAAGTTAAGGGAGATTTACCAGCTTGCCAGCCTTTGATTGCTGTTTTGCTGAATTTTTCAGAAATAAGTTGATAAAAGCCACCAGCCTTATTCCATTTGTTCTTTCCAGTCAAAGCAAAGGAATACTTTATTTAAAGATATGTATCTTTATTTGATTTGTGTGAAATGAGGCAAATTATATTCAATATAAATAATCACACAACTGGGGATAATGGCTAAAAATCAAAACTCTATTTATAGTCTTTCTAGTTCACTTTTTTTTTTTTATTTTTTTTTTTTTTTTTTTTTTTTTTTTTTTTTTNTTTTTGTTTTTTTTTTTTTTTTTTTTTTTTTTTTTTTTTTTTTTTTTTTTTTTTTTTTTTTTTTTTTTTTGGTCTAGATACACAGCATGGAGGGTTTGTACACTATTGTTTGTGTAATACAGGTGGAATTAGGTGATGCATCCTTAGTGGTCAAAATCCAATAATGAATAAAGTTATATGCATGGGAATTATTCACAAATCCAAACATTGATCTATAATCATCTGGAGAAACAAAAAATTTGAGAGGGANTGAAATACTAATCTTTGGAGGAAAACAAAATTATTAATTTTTATTTCAGTAATTTGAAAATAGAATCTGTCACCTTAACATGTAATTCCAAACATTTAATACTGTGCATGCTTCTTTAATAACCAACATTATAATATATGCATGTAACATATATATTAATTATTTTTATATTGATAGTAACAATATTATTACTGCATATAGTTCAAAGAAATGGTTTGAAGGATTTAAAAAACCCCATAAATATAGAAATATAAGTGATTACTGAGTTGCCTAGGTAGGAAGACCCTGCAACCAAGCACATTCAGGAATATTTCCTCAAACCTTGCCAGGTAGTTGCTTTAATTTCTCTAGTATTAACAGCCATACCATCCTCCTCTACATCTCATGTTATCATTGTTTCTTGATGGAATTCTGCCCAAAATATTAATTTCCTTATAAAATAAGAAACTACAATTTTCAAAATCATCTGTATCAATATCTTCATGCAGGATAATAAGACTCTTACAATAGTTAATATGTCCCTGATAAATCTTCTTGAGATGTAATGAGATTGTGCACTATTTTTATATGTGCTGCAAAGTGAGTGGCATTAAGAAGTGCCTCTTTATTTCTCTATTTACAAGAATTTCAGTTTTCCTTTCATTTGGTGTACCATATTAACTACACTTTCTCATTTCAAGCAACAATGGATGTAACTTCTGTCTCATTTCCTGCCCAAACCATTGACATAATGGGTTTTTTTGTGATCTTATTTTGGTTTCTATTGCCCAAGACAGAAAAAGATATGTGAAATCTTGTCAATTTATTAACTTATTTTGTTTCCTGAAAAAAAAAACCCCAAACCCAACAACATTTTAATAATTTGATCCCATATACAAAACCAGTATTTACAGTATCTTAGGACAGAATCCATTACCACTGCTAATTATATCACCTTTAATTTTTTCCTTTCCTGCATGGTATCACATGAACTTTTCCAACACCACCACCACTGTCTTACATTATTTCCAACCTACTATTTTTCAAAGCTATCATCTTCTAGCTTGCTTGTACCTTGACACTGGCACCATCCTATTTTCTATATGGCCTTTGCAGAGTGACTGCATTTTTTGAACTGTTTTACCCCTGTCCCTTAAGTAAAGCACATCTGAAAACTCATTTATTTAATTAAAGTTAAGGAAACCAGTTGAATTTACTGCCAATTTCATTTAAAATATAAATGGAAGATAGGATAAAATGTTGCAGGGAAAACTTTAAAAGTGAACATTGAAATTTCAAGGGGGACATGTAAGAAACAGCTTAATATACAGAAACCTATGTGAGGAACAGTGTCAGAATCCCAAGCCCAAAAACCTTCACAGCCTTGGGCCAGCTTGCTCTGATATTGAGATGTGCACTGGATTAAACTTAAAGCCATGAGAAAAACTTCCTAATTTAGTGACTTATATAACAAAGATCTTAGTCTGTAGTTTAAGAAAAAGTGTGTTAAATTAGACACTAGAAGAGTTTACGGTGTAACATTTAGATATAGAAGTAGCTATAAAATAAGGTAAAAAGTTTAGGGTGTGGTAAGATAAGGTGAAAGTAATAGAGGTAGAGCACTTAATTAGATGAAAAATGCTGCAGTGTTACGAAAATGCAGTGAAAAAGTGATTAACTATTGGTGTGAAAATAAAAGTATATGTACATGTTAATTACCTATTAACCTTTACAAGACCTTGTAACTGACGATTTCTCTCTTTCTTCTGTAATGGCTGAGTTCTACCAGCCTCTGTGAGGGAATCCTCAAACTCCTGATAACTTGCAGCAACAAATCTATATTATAGCATACCAGAGCATAAGCGTCTCACTCCCTACCATCAGGAGAAAGTGGTGCCCCCGTCTGAGGATCAAACTTCTGACCCAGGAACAAGTAGGAGGGCGAAAGCTGACTCTTGAGACCTTTTTTGGGAACTTGAATACAGCGCGCGCAGCACAGCCTGGAAGGAAGGTTTAAGAAGGTACCTGTGCTTTAAGGGAAACACGAAGGGAGTTTGCAGGTCGAACTCCGAAACGACCCCTGATAGAAGGCCTGATGAGGGAAAGTCAGGTCCTCCCCAAAGCCAAGCTATGGGAAATACATTGTCTAAAGGACAAAGCGACGTCTATGCTCGCCTATAGGCATTAAATTCTTTATATACTCCTGCAATACCTGAAGATGAGCTAAAAAGCCTATTATCTTGGGTGCAGAACACCTATCCTGACTTAGATGCTGCTTTGGCTTTAAGCCTCTCATTTTGGGACTGTGTGAGTATAAGGTTATATGGTTTGGCCACATGTAGAGATGCTACAGCAGCGAAGTCGCTTCCTGCGTGCCGAACTATTCATGGGATTATAAACCACCACTCTCTTGCAAAGGAGTCTCTGATGAGCCATGCAGAGAGTGTGCTGTCAACCCTGGCCCTGCCAGCCACCGGGAACAACCCTGCAGGGAGCCCACTGTGCCCACCTCGCCGCTCGAAACTTCCCGCGGCCAAACAGAGCAATCCACACCCCGCAACGCCCCTCAAACCCCAGGGACAGCCTTTGCTCAGTCATACCTGAGTTAGATCCCACCCTGCCACAGAAAACCTTAGAGCTGAAGCATACCAAACTGAAGCCCTCTCACTCCCCACCATCTAGACAGAACAGAAGCGCAATTAACGCATTGCAGATGTTGATCCTTGCATCAGTGTGTGTTGCTGATTAAAACCAAAGATGCAGGGAGCATCTGTGTGTGACAGCACAGGATTCCTACCCTAGGGCAGGTGTAGTTATTGTCTTGTCTCTTTCCAACACATCAGCAATGATGAGGTAGGAGATACAAGTGGTGATAATTTGCATTTCACCTTGCAGTCACTGTAGATAGCTGAAGAGAAAAACTGATTACGAAATAGGCTAATGGGTTTAGAATGTTAATCACTTTTATTTTCCCTGTCCATACATGTGTCCTAAAAGCTTCCTGCCTTCTCCCTCTGCCTTCCAATCTCATGGATTACCCTTTTTCACTCCTCTTACTTTGCTCAAGTTCTGGCTCAGTTTATTTTCAATTAGAAATGTAAACTAAATAAATGGAATTAAGAGAGAGAACTTCAGTGGTTTTTTTTGAAATGAGTGTTATTTCATACTTTCTTTAGCATTTCTCTTTCAACAGGCCACTTTTCCTAAGAGCAGAGATACTGCTCTTCACACCCCTCACTGATCTCAGGTTAGATAAAAAAAAGGAGGCATTCTGCCTGTAACTCTCTTAGCACTTTCCCTTCTGCCTTAGTTTTCTAGTTTAAATATAATTTCAAAGTGCTTCAGTACAGTTAAAGAGCTGTTATGCTCTATTACACAGGTGCTTCTGTTTCAGTGACTAAATGACCCATACCTATATGTGTATGTGAGCATGTGTATGTCAACATCCAAAGTACACAAGTATAGAATGCATAGAAAATGCATTTATTAATTTGCATAAAGATACAGGAAGGTTTTAACTGTTTGTGTTTGGGTTTGTTTTTCCTGCAAAATTTTAGCAAAGTTTGACCAGAATGCACTTGCAAAGAAACGAACATCCCATTTGTAATTTTCACTTCCAGTGGCACTAAATATATGTTTCATATCTTTCCTCCTCAAGCTGGTTCAGCATTCCCAGGGAGGGTTGAAAGATGAGAGTAATGTGCAGAGCAGTGGAGAAATGCCGTGGGAGTGGATAAATCTGCATGACCCTGGACACATTCCAGCTACTGCCCTGTAATGTGCTCCAGCAGCTGCTGGCAAAGCTATCCTCTGCTCCCTGAAAGTCACCTACCATAATCCTGATTCCACAGCTCTGCTTCGTGCAGGCAGTTGCTGGACTAGCTTCTGTGTTGGACATTCAGATAGGATATAACCAGCCCAAGTTGTCTATTCCCATAGCTGTTTGCATGGCAGAAAAGAAACTGATGTGATCCACAGCCAGGAAGCAGAAAACTTGGAACAAGGATTGTAAAGTTCAGAGCAGAAAGGATAAAAATTAAGTAGGGTAGTTTTTAAGAAGCAAACAGAAAAAAAAAAAAAAAAAAAAAAAAAAAAAAAGGGAAAAATAACCATAAAGCATATCTACAACAAAGCCAATATTCCAGACAGAAAAACAGAGTAAGAGACAAACAGTGAAAATAAAATTGCAATTCTCTCAATAATGGGGATACAGGAGATCTGTAGGTCAGCTAACTTTTTAAGAGCCTCAAGTGAAGAAACAGTACAGCAAGTTTCCTTTCTTGACCCTTCTGATAGGACACTGTTCATTAATTTAAATTAATCCTCCCAAAGTAAGTACCCTCCCCTGGTCTACTGCCAGTTTGTCTCACATTAATTGGCTGTGTCGGCTGAGCACTTTCTCTCAGGCTTTCTTTTCCTAATACTATCTGTCAATTAGTCCCTCTCCAGATTCTAATGCAATGGAGTGAACTCCTCCCAAAAATCAGAAAACCTCCCTGTTACAGATTGGGTGCAAATCTAGCCATATGATTAACTTTGAGATCCACTTAAAAATTAAGGACAGCACAATGGCGACAAAAACTAGCGTGGGGCTTCACACATCACACTTGGGATTTTCCCCATGCTTCCAGTAATTTTAAATGTTTTTACTTAGAACATGAAGAACCAAAATAAGGCATTTCTTCCTCTTTGAAGCTGGCATTTAAAAACATTCAGGACTTATAGAAATAAATAAAAGACATCTCTGAAATATTATTAACTGTATTTTTTGGGGGGGACTGTGTGTTTTGTTTTGATTTGGTTTTGGTAGTTTTTTTTTTTTTTTTTAACTGTCCAACACTGCCTTTATTGCCAGTAAGTAAGGAAAGGAAGATGGACAGGGTTGCCAAGCTACTAACTGGAAGAAACTTGAGACTCCTGAAGGGAGGAGGGAGGTGACCTTGAAGTGCAAAACTATTGCTTGTGGTGAGTGGAGTTTAACAGGCAAAAAATTTGTGTGCTGTAGCAGAATATTTATCTGTCTCTGAAGGTTTATTTCTTGAAAAGTACTGTGTTTGATATTTCACTTGTTTCTTTTACTGATAGTCCACAAAAGTATGGTGAAACTAATAGATACTGCACTAGAAAAATAAATTTAAAAAGCTGAAAAAAGAGACTATTTCCAATATTTGTGTGCCAGTTTAGTAAGCTTTTCCCTCCTGAGAAGGTATTTAGGGGGTTGCTGGATACCTGAAGAACTTGTAGGATTCGAGCTTAAAATATAACATGAAAGAAATTATAAATGTTAAGAAAATAGTGAAATTTACTGCTTTGAAGTATGAACTGCTCTGCTCAGCTGTCATTCTTTTCTTTCTTTGCGTTTTGTACATCAATCAGCCAAATTTTTTTTTCAAAAGGAATTCTTATCTCCTTTTTCAGTATTGTTATCAACCTGCTGTGATCTATGGACAAAGAACATGTTAGAGAAAGACATGCTGGACAAAGAACATGTTGCTGAGAAATACCTTTATCATTCCTTAGCAGAAGCAGTTATTCCACAGTAAGTGGAGCAAATATGGAGAGCCACAAGCTGAAGGTTTTGGAAGGAGAAAGCATAAAATTTAGCTTTTTTTTTTTTTTTTAATTGCTTTTGTCACAATATTTAGAAAATCAAAGAAGATATATCTTTAAGTTCCACAGAAATACAGTCTATGTCCCAGCAGTAAAGAATTGCAAAAGATGTTTAGAAGTAGTTGCACTTAATTTATGTGACAACAGGGACTCTGCAACAGCTGGACACCATTTTTCAGGCAAATCTTTTTAAGGCAACACTTTAAGGACTAAGAAAAAAGTAGGCTAAACTGGTTTCAAATTGGGATAAAGTTCTCTTGGAAAGTCTAGGGTCTGATCTTAACAGTGAATAAACCTGGGTAATTTATTTAACAGATGAAGTAATTTAAAATAGATTTTAAAATCTCTTCTGACAGCAAAATAGATTTGTTTGGTTTTATTTATTTTTTTTTTTCTTGGATACTTCCTAATTTATCACAGACAAAAAAAAAATACAAGAAAGGAAGAAAAATTGCAACTGCAGATTTATGTCTTTCTTTCTATTTGTTGAGATCTGGTTCATAGCAACTTTGTTTGACTGGCATGCTGTTCTTGTAGAGTGTGATGCCTTTAGGAAACATGAGGAGCTCCACAAACCCATTTATCACGTTGGTCCAAAATGCTCACATTACAAGGAACATTTTTTGTGTTCTGCCTTTTCCTAGTTTTCTTAGCCAAAGACCAGCACTGTGTCATGTCATCCTGAGGACCATATTTCTTAAGTGCCTGTTTTCATGCTGTCCTAAATAATCCTCTCAAAGAAAAGAAATCACTTTCAAATGTTACTCTGGAAATTTTCCTTTTGAAGCATTGAATGACTTTCCACTGGTATCTGGCTAACACTTGCACAGAATATCCAAGCATAAGGAATCCTCCAGGTAAAGGAGGTGCTTATAGGAACCACAAGTGAAAACTGACCCTAGTAAATTTGAAGAAATGAAAGGTTCTCAAAGACTTCTTTTTTGTCAAAATAGAGATTACCATTGTATGATAGACCTTAAGCTGATACTTTTAATATTTTTCAGTGATGGCTAGATGAAAGAACTGGTGATGTTGTATTAATATATTGATTTTTTGCTGTCAAATTATTTGGGAGTATTTTTGCTCTCTCCTATTTTATTTAAGGTGATCATTTTACACATATTGTTTCACACTTCAGCTAAAGCAGTTAGATTTCTTTACTACTTTTCATCAATGCTGCATTTTTCCTGCAGTTTTAATTCACAGGAATGAGACTGAATCATTCCTTTACACTGCCATTTGCTAGTGAAACAGCAGTGGAAAACATGGAGGAATTGGGTGACTGTCATGTTCTGGATTAAATTTAGATCTTTAATATTCTGCAATGTTCAAGAGGTCACAGTAGATGATCACACAACTTCTTTCTGATCGCCTTCCCATAAACATCCACTGGTGGGAGGTTTTGCTTCAGTGAGCACCTTTTATATATATATTTTTTTTTTATCTTTTCACCTGTCAGAAAGTCAGGCATGGTGGTCACTGCTGGCAAAGTGCCTAGTGGCTAAGTCTAAAAAACCCGTATTTTAAACACTTTAAGTTGCCTATTCTTGGTTAGTTATGCTTTGTCAATAGAAGGCAAAGGAACTTTGTGGATAGGTAGGGCTAAGCACTGAATAATGCTGGCAAGAAACCCAGAAGGCAGTGTTTTTGCAATCATGCCCTTTGCTGTTATTGGGCTAAGAAAGGCCAATTTTGATAAGATTTTGTCTTACCTCTATTCCCTAGGGAAAAGAAATGTTGTCAGATTAGCCCTGCTCTTACAAGAGGACCTTTTACTCAGCAAGTAGCAAATGATTCACTCCTCTAAACTAGACCTAACTTTATAATCATGACATGATTTCCCTGAGAGGCTCTGTCTAAACTTTTCCACACTAAGAGCAGAAGGCAGAGATTCTCTTTCAGTAACTCTGCATGGTGACAGCTTCCCAAACAGTGGCCTCTTTCCCATGCACCACCCCAGCCTCACGAGTATTCAGTTTCAGCTGCTGTTTCAGCATTCTGTTCAGCATTTCTTTCAGTTATTATTCAGTTCAGTTGAGTTCAGCATTTGTCCTTGATTCACAACTCAGTCTCTTAGGTAGTCTTATAGGACATCCTTAGGTAAGTGATTTATTGAGTTACTTTATGACAAAATAGGTGTATGTGAACAGATAAAAAGATAGATAAATAGATAAATAGATAAATAGATATGGATATTAATAGATATGCACCAGCTTGCCTTGTACAACTCCATAAATACTTAAGGGAAATAAGAGATAATTAAATATACCATCATGTCATGTCTGATATTCCAGGAAAATATTTCAGCCAGGAGCCATCTTCCTAGATCTCTTATTCAAATAAGAGCCAACAAATTACAGTAAGCACACTGCCAGAAAAGCTCTCTCCTCTGATATTTTAAGGTGATTCCACATGATGGTAGTCAGAACAATTCCATTAGTGGAACTAAAAAATGTTTATGTGTTTAATATATTTCAGGGTGTCTATTCTAGTTGCAATGGGAAAGGCTTGATACCCCATCCAACAGCTGCTAAAAATGTGATATCAAGTCCAGCCTTGAAACTTGATGTGATTTTATGTCCCGTGCTACTGTCAAAGTCTGTTCTATCTTCATTGGGGATGCAATCTTAGTTCAGACCCCCAGCTCCTGGTTGGATAATTGTGTGAAATTCCTATTCAGGAAGGTGGTAGAGAAGCAATATCTTTAAAATGCCTTTCTGACAGAGAGCTACTTGTCTTGAAGCAGGAGCTGAGGTCTCATCTTTTCCATGGGATGTGTGAATGCAATGTTTGACACCATAGAAAAGGGGAGCAAGGCTGGGTTGGCAGAACAAGTTGTGTTGTTCTTTAGGGGGAAGCTGCAGCACTCATTATGCACTTAGGAACAAACTATTTCAAACACTCTGGGAAAAACTGCAGGTTTTCTTTCATTCTTTGTCTATAGAAAACAGGCCAAACACAAACACACTAAAGTGAATAGAGTCTGCACTCTTCAGTTACAACATTGAATGCTTTTTGATGTTTTATTTCAGCAAGTTTTACCCATTATTCGTAAATTTCTTTCAGATCTTCATTAGCGTCTCTCTGTTGACTTGCAGAACAATTCCTTATGGTTAAATTGCACAAGGAGAACCTGTCCCACTGCTTTTGGGGTCAGGATAAAATAAACTGAGCAGCAGGAGCAGTGACAGTTCAATTAGCAAAACTGGCAGCTTCTGTGGAACGGCAACACAGCCAGAGCCAAAGAGCTCTGTGGCACAGCAAGGTCTCTCGTGAGGGGGAAGCGCGGAGTCCTCGGTACAGTTGGGTAGATTGGTGTGCCAGACAACAAAATGAGTAACCAAGTTGGGAAGCTGGAAACACAGTGCAAAGCTTTTCCACACCATGGTTCTGTGCTGAAAGAATCTTTCTCAGCAAGAACAGCAAGAGTTTGTTAGGCAATGTATTTGCTAAAGGCATCTGCTGCTTTCAGTACATTCATTAAAGAAACTCTGCCTTTTTGTTAGCTTTTCAGATTAGTTTTTCTTTTGAAACTGTGTTCCTGTAGATATGCTCTTATTTTTTGAAGGGTTTTTTTGTTTTCCTTTTTAATAGTAGCAGAACTTCTTTGTTTCTTTTGCTCTGTTGTTGTTTCCCTCATTGCTGTATGAATGAACCAAATTTCTGGGGCACCTTCTCAGTAACACATCTCCTTCAGAGGTTTTACTTGAGAAGTAAATTAATTTTCAAAATATCTTTTCATTTTGAGGAAATACACTTATGAACACTAGTCTCATGACAAAAAATTCATGTGCAGTAATCTGCATAAATACTCCCAAACTGTATCCCTTCCATAATTAATATGTTGACATTTTAGAAGGAAGGAAGGATCATTTGTAAAGTCCCAGTCAGTGAAAACAAATTCTATTCCCAGCTCCTACTCTAGATCTCATTGTGGTGTCAATCTCTTTGCCTCTATTTTTTAAGTGAATTATTAAATAATTTTTTAATTCTCTATTGTTGGAAGTTAAAGGTAGGGTGGTTTTTTTTATTTATTTATTTATTTATTTTGTTTGTTTGTTTGTTTGTTTTTGGTTGTTTGGTTGGTTTTTTGTTTGTTAATTTTTCTGTTTGTTTTTGTTTCTGTTTTGTTTTGTTTGTTGTTGTTGTTGTTATCTGCTCAGGATAGCTCTCAGTGACAATGAAGAGTTTTAAAACATTTTTCCTCTGGAAAGGATGAAATCACATGAAAATTCAGTTCCTTCAGATCCTCTTCTGAATTCTGTGCTCGGTTCTGAAACAAAAGTCTAAATGTGGACAGCAGCACCAGTATGATTTAAAATAGGGATTCCATCTGCAGAAACTCCAATGCTGTGTCCTTTGCTTCCACAGGAAGGAGCGTGTTTGTAGGGAACAGAAATGCACAAAGTGGTTGCTTTGGAACAGTAAGGAGTGTTAATTGTTTGAAAGCTGAGATCCCAAGAGCATTCAATAAAACTTTTTAAAAAATTATAATGAGTCTTCTTTGCTCTAATTGACTAATTTCACCTTTCAGAAGTTGTTTTGTTTCTGCCAAATAAGTTACCAAATAAGTCATGATGTACATCTATTTTTTAAAATATTATCTAAGATAATGAAAGCATATTTGAGAGAGAACAGTGGGCTTTGTTTTTATTGGGACTTTCCTAAATGGGATATGAGCTAGGCAGAAAATAGAAGTCTAGAGATAACATTTTATGTAGAAATTCAATTTTACAAGTAAAAGTGTATTTTTTTCTGAACATTACTTACAGACAAGATTTCTCTATACCTCACTGCAAGCTGGAAAACAGAATACAGTATAAAGTAAGGAACTATATTAGGATTTATTTTTTCCATATAGGATACCACTTAACAATTTTACATTTCAAAGTTGCTGGAATAAAATATCTACATTTAGCAAAAAGAAACCTCAGCTATGTAAATTTCCAGAAGTATTTGCAAAAATTATTGAAGTTCCTCAGAGAAACATTTTTTGTAATTGTGGGTACTATTGCTCCTTCTGTTGATGTCTGCTTTACTGCACTTGACAGACTCTTGGGATGTTATGAATTTTCAAAAAATCTAGCAGGAAATGATGATTCCTTACCCCTGCAAGACGTTTTGTTAGTTCTTTGTAATTACAGGACTAAAGCACATGGAGTTTTTGAGATGATAAATGCTTTGAAAACTCTGTACTGTTTTATCAACTATGCTGAGACTCATGAAAAATTAACACTTTTTATCAGCACGTGAACCAAATCAATAGTTAAGGTAATTTATTCTTGCTATTCAACAGATCATTTTATTGAACAGGTAAAGCTTGGGGGCTACATGGGGTTATAAAAGCTTATTCTTGGTGAACTGAAAATTGCAGGTAATAACAGTGCTGGTGTGGAAGGGATTCAGATTGCATTTGGGTCCTGGAATGGATTGAGTTATAAAGTCCAGAATAACCCCATGGGCCTTAATTCACTGTGAGAGGGCACAGCTATCTCAAACAGATCCTATTTGTCATATAAAAAAGAGTATTTTTAACAGATACATATTTATCAGGAAAACAATACTCAATCCTTTAAAAGAATGTGATTAGGAGAAATTTCTTGTGGCTAAACATTGGATTCTATAAGCAGGAATGTTGAGGTTGGGGACTGCTTGTAGACTTGATGTTTTATTTCTTCCTCTAGAGAATGGTGATATGAAAACTTCTTGTCACACATTTCAGTAACAGATCAGAGCTTAGCACTGTAAAGCTTTCATCTGTGTTAGGTCTTACAGGCATTATTAAAATAACACTTGGTTTTAGCTGTGTTTCTTACCCTTGAAGGAGATCAAATGGTTTGCTCTGTGCCTATCACTTACAAAGAGCTATTTTGAAAGTAAACTTGAGTGTGGGAAATTCTGCCTTCCAAAGAGCAGATCCCAGCAACTTTGGTCAAGAGACACTCTAAAAGTTCTTGAAATGAAGTGCAGATATTCCCACAGTGCTGAGGAATCCTACATACAAGCAGAACAGAGCCAGCTACCTACATCATACTGCCCTTACATACACTGTCTCCAGCCTGCAGTAGTTCAGTGGGGTTTCCTTTAATTGCTATCTTACTTTTGTTTTATGAAGTCTTTTAGGACCAGAGAAAGGGATGTAGTGACAATACTGTCTTTGTACAAAACTACAAATTTATGTTTGACCTGAAGCAATGATCATGACAGTGAGGGTAAAAAATCCTCATGTATTAAAAGTTGGAGACAGAGGAGAGAGAGGAGTTTTTGTGTCAAGAATCAGTGAAAGGAAAAAAGATGCAAGAAATAGAAAATCTAATGGCAAAGCTGAGGTTATAATACACCAATGAGACCTGTGACTTAAAATCTCAAATGCAAGCACTGAGTCAGTGGTTGCTTAATTCTAAAAGGGATTTTAAGGTAAAAGCAAGAGGGAATTACATTAGTAGACTCATTCCCTTTAAATGCATGAACAGAGGATGTTATGCTGAGGTGCACATTGGTGCATATCTTAGCAGTCTGTAGTCTTTTAGGATGATTCTCATAAGTTTAAAATACACTGCCTAGCTTCCACTTAAGAATTTTCAGGCATGGACAAAGAAAACCCATTTTCTTCACTGACAAAGATAAATCATTTTCATCATGCAAGGATATTGCAATTTGTTTTTAATGTATAAATGCCCCTTAATTTTAATTTCTCTACACAAAAGAAAAATTCCTGGTTAGTCAGGGTAGCATGGGATGTGTTTCAGCAGACTTGGGATCTACTCTAAGTACTGCCAGAGGCTTGTTAAATAACTTTAGGGAAATCACCTTGCAGTCATTCTTCTTACATTTAGAGCTGTGACTGAGAAGTTCTGTGTGACGCAAGTGATGTTATATTAACACACACCCTGGTCCAATCAGAGGGAAAAAATTAAATTTTGGATATATTTTATAAGCCTGTTTTCTGTCTTAACAGGCAATTTTTATACTGGCAGAGCAAAAAATTAAGACTTTCCAAGGAAAACAACTGATCATAACAACACTCTGTACATTAACAAACACATCCCTTCATTAATTTAACATTAATATAAGGGAAAAGTTGTTTGTATAATCCAAGGCTTAATATATTTTGCAAGTTTTGCATTTTGAAAAGACTAAAAAATATTAATTAGTTCCAATTAGAAATTGAGTAATCGTTAATGACCACAAAGATGAAGAATTGCATTCTTCAAAGAAAACCTTCAGTAGCTGGTTTATTTTAATGCTTTTAAAAGCTGTGGAATGTCTTTCTAGAGAAAACAGATGATGACTATAACCAATAAGTACAGAAAAGACTATATAATATATAGGAGTAAAGTATAAAAAATTTCATAATTTTAGCAAGCGGTAAACCTCAATCCAGATTTAGAAATTATCAGAAGGTCACAGTGAAAGTAAAAAGTGCTGTGTTTACTTTTTAAAGGTATTTTTTATAGGTGAACCTTATTAGTTCTCATTGACACTTCCATTATTTTTCATTGCTATATAATTTCTTCCTGAAATTTCCATTTCCCTTAATCATTACAAACATGTTTGTGTTTCAGATCCATGAAGCAGGCTGTATATCCCTGTTTCTCCCTGAGTCAAAGCATTAACTGTGTCTTTCCCTCACACTGTACTTAGTCATGGTCATCTATTTCTGTCAGAAGTGTTCAGGTACTGTTTGGACTAAGAAAGGCACTGAAAGTAAAAAGACCCACAGTGATCCCTAATGGTACCCTAAAAATTATTAAAGAGTTGCACTAGAAAATCAAGCAACTGTTGCCATGGTTTATGCTATGAAAGTGTGGAAAAGGTGGCAGCGATGCCAAACGGATTCAAAAGAAAATATCAAATGGAATTTTGAGGTAGTTGCACTTAATTACGATTGTGCTGCACAAGCATAGGGTTTCAGGGTTTCAGGCAAAGATATTCAAAACCAGACACGTGACTCATAATGCCAAATCTACATCCAAAATCACTGCTAATCTTGGAATAATAGCTGCTAATATAGCTAGAGAAGCATCTTGGTTATATCAAGCCATAGATTTTTGATTCAAATCCATCTGAAAATGCCTGCTCTCTATTTACAATAATCCAGTAATCTTTATTCACTTCAGTTCCTTATTCTCCCACATCTCCCTATTTCTGGAAGGATTCCAACAGTTAAAAAAAAATACTACAGATTTATTTAAAACCCATTTTTCAAAATGTGATGCAGTAATAGAAGGACTTTAATGAGGAACATCATTATGTGTTCAACAGAAAGCTTTCTCACTGATCTTGTCGCAGAAAAAAGAATCTTCCCCTCATTACTGGTGTCTTTCTGACTCAGCCAGGCTTTCATGTAAAAATAACACTAAGCTCACAAACTTGTGGTGGAATGGCAGCTATATTAGACACAGTTTTATTACCACTTACCAGCTATTTTTAGAAACCACAGATCAGCTTTTAACTTGAGTGGCAGAGTAACAAAGATTGTTCATAGCTGGGATTTCTCTGAGGACATGGAGAGGAACAAACACTTAGGGGAGATGGAAACAAAAGCTTCAAATGACAACTAGAATTAACCAAGGAGTATGTAAAACATCTCTGTTGATTTTTAAAATGAATCTTCATATTTAATTTGATATTATTTTAATATTTGAATTGCTGATCAAGAGATTTCTGGATGTAAACACTTGCAAAAACTCTTCCAATTACTGAGGATCATGACAGCTCAGAACAGTGGTAGATATGCTTGCCACTGCACACTCCTATGTGGTTTTTTTTGGTTTTTTTTTTTTAATGTTTTCTTTCTGAAGATTTTGAATCTTGCTTCATCCAAAATACTATGGTATTGTACACAGACACTTTGCTTGTCTGACTTTGTCAGACACAGCAAAAGTCAAAAGAAGGCAACGTCCTTGTTAAGGAATCCTGTGGAAAACTTTCCATTGTCTTCCAATCCTAAGATATTTTCAGGATACCATCAAGCTAACTCTCTGAGAAAAAGACCAGTCAAGTAAGAAAAACTGCAAACCTCATTTTTTACATACATCTAATGGAGAGGTGTAGTTGTTGGTTCTATGAGGTCAAATAGAGATGATTACTTTGTCTGGCAGGGATGAAAATATTGCAAATACTACTAAGGAGAAGTAAATTAAAACCGTAATTAAATAAAAATAAAAATGTTAGAAATTCTCTAGATCCCAGAGAAAGAACCTTGTGAATTTTCCATTGGTCAGTACAGTTGATGATATAAAATAAGCGAGCATATTCTAAACCAAAATAATGAAGACTGAATTAGTTCATAAACTCTATTCCTTAGTATAATGTTCTTTGTAAAGCTCATGGTTTACTCAATAAAAGGTTGTTTGAAAATTTAACTTCAATGTTTTCTCTCTTTCCCCGAAAAAAAGTATGACTTTTTCTTAATGGGAAAATTTTAAATTTCTTAGAATTTATTTGATTTTTTTTGACTTAATGTTATGTTCCTAACTTGGATTTTATTCCAGAGTACAAGCTGTCTATCTGAAGGCTTTCTGAACTCCTACAAATGTTAGCAATATAGCTTGAATATTT
Organism: Chaetops frenatus; assembly: GCA_013400775.1. Classification (NCBI taxonomy): domain Eukaryota; kingdom Metazoa; phylum Chordata; class Aves; order Passeriformes; family Picathartidae; genus Chaetops; species Chaetops frenatus. The sequence goes on along the minus strand of VZTR01013752.1, from coordinate 457,541 downwards.
TCTGGAAAAAATATGTTACTATTATTTTGGTGCCTAATGGTGGACTTGAGGACCTGAACAAAGACATGGTTGTTAAAGTATCCCAAAGAAATAAACTAATGTAAATGTTGCAGTAATCATCATGTCTTTATACTAACAATCAGGAGCTAAAAAATAAACCCAGGCACACTCATTCTTGAGAATATTACTATAAGGGCATAAAAATAGTAGCTGCTGTACAGCAATCATTCTGGTTAATCAATAGGCATTTAACTATTGTACTGTCAGTTAAGAACCTGACTGACCCAAACAATGCTATGTAAAAAAAAATTTAAAAGCAGCAAAGAAATTGCCCATTCCTGTTATCTATTGTTGATGTAAATTTGGATTTTGTTTGGGGTGATATATTGGGTGGTTGATGGAATTGGAACCTCTGTGGATAGAGCAAACAAATATTAACCCCTGCCTCTCCCCCACTTTTCTTCTTAGAGATTAAATACTGTATAATGTAAAGAGAAATTTTTAAACCCCCAAGTGTCCTAATGCAATGCTGTCACAATAGCAGTGATTACCCTAATAGTCTCCTGTTTTGTGAACACCCCCAAAGAGCCCCCAATGCACGTCTCCTTCCTCTTATTTTTCCTAGCCTTGATTCTCCTAATTTAGTGTAACCCAATACAGCTCTCAAAAATTTCAGATGTCTTCTGTCATTCTCACCCTCAGCTGTTTAGACAAGACTTCTTATCAACTTTTTCTTCCTGACACAGATCTTTGTCTTAATTGATAGCATGTTTTCTCATATACCATGTTCCCATGGGTTGTGATTACTTCTCTTGGCTGACAGGTATGTCAAAAATGAGCTGAGTCTGGAGTGTGAAAGAGACAGATGTGTTTAGAGCAGCACAGGAAGAAGAAGTAAAAAGGGAGACATTCTACAGACAGAAGAGGCTTGTGGAATAGGGAGTTGAAGTGAAGAGAAGAAGTTGAATGGAATAAAAAGTGGTGCTGTCATGTGAGAGTACATGAAGATGGAAGAGGGCAGCCTGACTTGGTTTCTTGTTGATGTCAGCTACAGTGTCATGCAACTAAATTAACAGGGGACTTCCTTCATTTGTCTAAAAGCAAAGTTCAGAATTACATTTGTTACACAAAGTTCACTTGGATGTACCTCAGAACAGTTAGATATCTGCATCAAAAACCCCTTTACCAAGGCTGAAACTTGTATAGTTAGGCTGGTGAACAAGAATTAGAGACCAGACATAGTTTTGAAGGTTTCTTCCTGCCTTTAAACTGGAGAATATCAAATCCCAGTTTGTGTTGGTTTAAAATGAAGGGTGTGTTAAGAAAGAAATGCAAAATCCATTTTCAAGAGAACGTGTGAGCCCAGTTTTTATAGGAGTTGTGAACATGTAGAAATGAAAATCTTGATGCCTATAGATCCAATGCCACAAGTTTCTAGCATAGACACTTTTATTCATCCTTGGGAATCTGGTCTAAGTGAAACTGCTAGGACCAAGGACTCAAACTTCTTGGACTTTTTAAAATTTAAATCCCCTTAAGACCTTATCTGCTCATCTAAATATGTCAACAATATTTCATGTCAGTATTGACTTGAAAACTGAATTGGCTTCTCTCATGGAATAGAGAAAGCCTTTATGTAAGAGATCATGCTGTACCTGATTTTGTGAGGTCTGGGTGACTGATGATACCAGGGTGGCCCTTGAACATGTGGGTTGGGCTGGATGACCCCTCAAGGCCTAACCTCAACCACCTGAGATTCAGAGACACATTAGAAAGGGTGAATTCCATGGTGGCAAGGAGAGGATCAGTTCTCTGCTTGGGTCAGGGTTTAGGCCCTGTTGTTGCAGACATCCCAGGAAGGTCACTGAATTCAGTACTTCCCTGCATGGGGAAAATGGAGTTCTCAGAAGTGGCTCTTGGCCTGAACTGAAAAATAACACATGATGAGGCCAAAAATTGTGAGCTGGGCAATTGCTTCCTTTTTGTTAATTTTAAGTAAGTTCTTCTCAGTAAGAATTAAGGGAATTCCTGCAGATATATTCAAAGAAAAAAGAATTAATAGGCACGGGAACCACATGTACCATAGAATAAACAAAAAACCCATATTTGTTTATATTAAGTAGCCAATGCTGGAATGCAGTTATGGTTACCAAATAGCTGAAGATAAGCAGGGAGGAAGATGTATACTATATTTTTTCTTCTTAACGGGAAAATGACCGAACGTTAACATTTTACAAAACTTTTCATCCCTGGTTGCATAAGTTGCCTGACATTTAAAAGGCTCAAGAACTAATTCATTTTCTGTACTTCTTCAATTTTTAAATTGGAAATCTCTCTCCTAATATAAGCAGTTTTGAAACTGCATAAGTTATTTTATAACTTTCAAGAGCAGTAATTCAAGAGTAGCTAAAAGGCCTGTTAAAGTGAGACTGTAATTAAAATTTAACAGTAAAAGCCCAAAAAACTAATTTTCATAATTTTGCATCAGAACTCATAGAATGACCTAAAATTCCATTTCAATCTCATAATGTCATATTTCAAGAGTAGTCTTAACATCTTTCAAAACTTTCATAAAATGAGATGCTTTGATCAGAGGAATTGCACATTCTCTGCCTATTTGATAAGGTAAACTTTATATATTTCTAATACATGTAAACACCATATGACAAGTTATACTAAATACCACTAATATTATGGGGTTTTTGTAGCAGGAGAGTTTTAATAAATAAAAGGGTTACATTTAAATGTGCTAGGCCAGACCCAGCAACCTACAGAGCACATAGGATTCATGGCACCACCGTATTTGGCCCAGTGATTTCTCTACTATTGATTCTCCCAGATGTTACTGAATAAAAATCATTAGCTTCTTGTGTATTGAGAGCCTGCATACGAAGTCTCTGGGTTTCTCAAACCACCTCCTGAGTCCATGTTTGAAGGGGTGGCTGCTGGACTCCAGAAAATGATCAGCCAGGCAAGGCAGAAAGGAGAAATAAGGAGGCACAGAAAAATCTGTATGAAAGGGACATATTTTATGAAGAGGTATATTGAAATGATGTGTCCAGGAGCTTACAGGCCATGCAAGTCAGGAAAATAAGGTAAAGCAGACCCTGCTCCTGTGACCTGAACATAAAATAGTTCTCACTGCTCCTATTTTTTCCCCTCAAATATTTTCCTCTAATAGATGACTTTTTTCTTCTTGAAAAAAAAATGCAGTGAAAAGAAATTTTATGTAACTAGTATTAGAAACCATTTAATCCTAATAAAATCCTAGACTAATCCTTGACATTCTTCCCTCTTTTGATTTTTAGGAAGCCTTTTTCCACCTGCCATCAAACATCAATATAGATGTCAAAATTATCAGGTACAAAATATTCGTTCAATTCATTTTCCTGAATAGTCTTGCTATGACTGCCATTGTTTCTGTTGCAGAAAGAGTCTGGTTTAGGATGGTTCTTTCTGTGATGTATCAGAGAATGTCAGGCAACTTCAACAGGCATCAGTGCCATGGGGGATTAAATTAGTAGTGATACGTTCATGTAGCTTGAGGATCTGTGGTAGTGTCAGCTCTCCCTTTGACATCAGTGGCAGAGCAAACCTGAACTTACAGGACAAAGGAGGCTGTTCTGGGGCTCAGTGTCAGCATTAATGCCACCTCTCTCCATCAGAGCAGCCTGCAGCACTCTGTAATCAGTTTATAAAGATACAGCAGCCTGTTTAATCACACCCTGTGTCAGTGCTGGCATTTGACTTGATCATGTAGATCCCCAAAAGATTAGAGGTTGTTTTGTTCATGGCAGGATTTCAATGCACAGACAGGTCTATAAATATTCCCACAAAGCTAAACTCTCTAAACAGGCTGCTGTGCAGTTTCAGATGGTGCAGGATGATGTCACAGCACTTAAAACAAGCTACCAAAAGCAGGAATTGTGAGGGAGGAATAGAGGGAATTATTTCAGGAAAAATCCAAGACCAAAGTTTTAAAAGTAATAGTCAACCTGAAAGGGCAGGAAAGATGATCTTTTCAAAAGGATGGATTGAATCAGCCCATTGGAATTGTATGGAGGGAGTCAATTATGACCCATTCTTCTACCCAGAGCCAAACCTAAAGTCCTTACACTATTTTTTCTTTTCAAATGCCTTTCTCAAAGACTTTGAGTGACTTCTTCTACAGGGACACAGAGAGCAGACACTTGATTTCTCTTTCTGTATGAAAGAGTATAGTATTATTGGGATGCAAAAAATAATTTCAGAATAGGTACATGTGCTAGAACACTGACATCTATTCACCCAGTGACCTTGTAACACCCAACTTTCAGTACTTTGTCAATTTCTGGTCAGCATTTTAAAAGTATCAGAAGTCTACATAACCAGTAATGAAAACTGTAATTCTAGGAATGTGAATTCTTCAAACATTTCATTAACTTCCTTAGAAAGTAAAAGATTTATAGTTAAAAAAGAAAAAATCTTGTCAACTCTGAACTTGCCTTTCCAAAAATTCTATTTCCTCTAAATTTTTCACTGTTTTCTTGGAAATCTTTCTGCTTCAAAGTACTTGAAATGCATTTCTTTCATGTAGGAAATAAAAAACAAAAGGATGCATATATATCACAGATAACCATGACTGCCAAATACATGTTTATGTCAGTAATAACTGTTCTCTTGAAGAGCATTTTCATATATTGTGTGAACATCAGAGACTACTAAGTTACTTCAGGAATTGTTGCTGAATTTTCATCCACATTATTTTTTGTTTGTTTGTTTTCTCATTAATAAAGTTTTCAAAATAAAATTATTTCAAAATCAAGAGATACAATATAGTAAAATTAAAAACAGAACGAAACAGAATATCTTTGAGATTCAATAAATTTCCTAAGATTAACATTTTCTACTTATGATATCAATTTATTTTCAAAATTTTCTTTTCATTAATATGGTCCAGAGTTGAAAGAAAAAAAATGTAAGAACTACATTTATTGTAAGACATCAGTGAAGAACATCTGCACCATATAGGTACACTGGAGCACTATTTTCAGTCTACAAATTGTTGTAGTGGGGTAAGTAGTCTAGTGATGCTTTTTGCATTCAGCTTTGATTGTTTCATTTTTTTGTACATTTCAATATTTTGTACATACCAGTGCTGATTTTTCTTTAGTTGTTTGCCTTTTCATCCTTTGAAATCACATAAATCCTGAGTTTGATGCTGATCAGTTTCTTCAAGGAAGAGACACCTAAAATGCAAAGACAATATCATAGAACCAAGTGAAAGAAGAAACTCATGTAAGCACTATATCCTTTTTAAAACATTCTTGGGAGTATTTTTTTCTTTATCTGGATAAACACAATAAATATTGGTATGAACTTTTGCTGAGAGACCTCCTCAAATCCTGGAACTCTTTGTCTTCTGCTTTCTACAGTCCTTTCCTGGCCTTTATGGCCAGAATATATTGATATTTCTGTCTAGACAGGAGGTGGTTACAGAACTACCACAGGGAACAGAGCTCAAACATGTAAGGCACTTTCAGGGGTAAAAGAAAAAGGAAAACCCCAAAACTTCAGTGACTAAATAAAACAAAAAACCCACTACCTCCACTCAAACCTTTTTATATAATTATTACCTATTGCAATTTAAGTCACAAAAAGGAGTAATTATGAGAAACATCAAAAGCACAGCAAACTTATGGACACTTTCTGTCTAATTAATTCATAGCTCAGAAAGTTATTCAATGGTTTGTTTTGGAAGGGCCCTTAAAGATGATCGAGTTCCAACAGCCCCTGTCAGGGACAGGTTAGGGACTCCTTCCACTGCCCCAGGCTGCTCAGAGCCCCATCCAGCCTGGCCTTGAACACTGCCAGGGATGGCCACAGCTTCTCTGGGCAACCTGTGCCAGGGCCTCACCAGCCTCGTGGTGAAGAATTTCTTCCTTACATCTGTTCTAAACCTGCTCCCTTCCAGTTTAAAGCATTCCCTCTTATGCAAGCACTACATGGCCTTGTCAAAAGTCCCATTTGAGCTTTCCTGTCAGGCCTCTTTCAGTACTGGAATGCTGCTCTGAGATCTCCCCAGTGGTGCCTTGCAGTGGCTACCTAGAACGGAGGCTAGACAAGGTTAAGAGAATAAAGGTGGGTATTTATTAAAGGCCTTCAATAGAAACACCTTGGGCAGACAAAATCCTCCAAGAGAGGCTACACTGAAGGTGGACAATGGTCACAAGTTTTTCACACAACTATAAGTTTGGTCCATTTACATATCAGAGGTTAATGCTCCAATTACATCTTCAGGTAATGAAGTCATATATCCCCAGTTTGCTTCCCCCCAAATCACTTTTGTTTATACTTTTCAGGGCCTGAGGCAGAGACTGTCCTTGAATTTCAGGCCCAGAGAGATTGTTTTGTCTGACCAAAACATGAAGACTGTTAATTAACACTCAATATTGGGTTTAGAGTTATACACTAATGCAGTACAGGATTTGAAAAATATAGAAGATAAAATCCTAAGGCATCACCAGACCTCTGCTTCTCCAGGCTGAACAACTCCTTCTCTCTCAGCCTGTCCTCACTGGGGAGTTGCTCTGGTCCTCTGATCATCTTTCTGGCCTGCTATGGACTCACTCCAAAGGTTCTATACCTTTTTTGTATTGAGGGTCCCAGAGCTGGGTGCAGCACTCCTGGTAGGGTCTCACAAGGGCAGAGTAGATGGGAACAATCATCTCCCTCAAACAGCTTACAGTATCATGTGAAAACCCTTAAAAAGTGGAAAATGTGACTCCTCCCCATAAACTTTTTGTTTTCTGAGAGACAAGCAAAATGACTTCATAATTAGATGTGTTTGATTTTATTGGTTTGGGCCAACTGAGAAATAAAACTTTTGAATCTGCTAGCAGTTGATATTAAGATATTTTCTTAAAATGTGACAAGGGAGAAACCCAGTACTTGTTCACAGGATCCTCCCCAGAAAGATTTTAGGTTATTTGCTCTTCATTTTGTTAAACAAAGAGAAAAAACCCCAACTAATAAAACAGCTCATGTGAATTCAGTACCAATATGAAGTGATTTCAAAGTGTTTATGCTCAAGTGGATATGATATGAATTGGACTAACGTGAGCATTCCAGGGTCTTCTTATTTTAATGATAATGAGAAGATTTTCCTTTATCCAAAAGAAACACTGTAAGTTCAATGGTGCATGTGCCTTCATTTTGATCTTTACAATCTTGGAGCTGTCATTGTTTGGAAGGGGCAGCAGGAGTTCAGCCATGGTCCAGACTTCTCCTTTTCTTCATTCCAGTCTCTCAGAGCAGCAGAAGCCCAAATTCCTCCCAGCATGGCAGCCACTTGATTTTCAGAAAGCAGAGTGGTCTTTTTCTGGACATGCAGGGCAGGACTTTCCCTTATGTCCTGTCCCCAGTTTGAGTGCTTCTGGAATGGCAGTCAGAATGTAACTGAGTGTTTCTGCCAAACACAAGTCAATCACAAACTTTCAGTGCAGATAAAGCACAGAAGATTCATTTCCACACTTCCTGCACCTATAGTTAGTTGTATTACTGTCCTGTAATGAATTGTGTCAGATATCTATGACTATAATTAGATTATTGTAATAAGAAGAAAATAAATCAAAAGGAGGATTTCTACAGCTGGAAACTGTACACTGCAATTTGGTGTATGAGTTTCTACCTTGATTCCTCCTACCAAACAGAAGCACACAGATTACCTAAAAGTACTTTGAAATATGCAAGCTTTATGGATAATTTATGGCTATTGGGTGTACTGATGAGTATAAATTTATATTGTTTTGAAACAGTGACTGGTGTTGAGCACAGTATATGTGTAAGCACAAACTTGCATTGATTTTTGAAGGAACTCTGCCATCTTAGTCCTATGAGAAGTCCAGGCTGCCCACTGAATGACAGATTGCTGAAAACAAGGAGTTTAATGGAGAAAGGATTGCCACAACCATGCTTGCTATTTTGTTTCTTCTCTAGAAATCCACTACTATACATTATTTGATTTCTTTTTTCTTCTGCTCTAGAATAGAAAACAGACCTTGCAGTCACTGTGACCCCTCAGGTCAAGTGGCCACCTCGTGGTGCTGTGGATCCCCAGTGAAGTCAGCATTTCACTGGTTTAGGGGAATATCCTGCTGCTTGTGAGGGGAAATGGATATAAGGGGGGGGAAATAAAATTCTAATGGGAAAAAATTGCCCATTGAGTGGAGGAGCAACGTGCTCTTGGCTTTTGAGTACCCTAGTCTAGTGGAAGGTCTGAGGAAGTCGTGGTCAGGGTGATATATTATTTCCTTCTTCTCCTTCTCCCTTAATCTGATCTGGTTCAAGGCAGGAAAATGGCAGAAACAAAGCTCCAGGGGTAGGATCTACTGTGGATGTGCCCCTTTTCCAACCAGCAGGGACTCTCTGCCTAATTGTCAGAGTTACCACACTGCCCCACACAGATAAGCCTCCTGTTTGTCTTTGTCTGACTTACAGGCATAGGAGACCATGAAGCTACCAGGAAAAGAAGTGTTTCTACAAGTTATTATAATTTATTTTACAACAATAATCAAGTTGCACAAACTTTGCTTATTCAATATTTAAAAACACAGCAGTAAATAAAATCTGTAAATCAGAATCAATCTTTTTGCTAGTCTGGTGGATTCTTCAGAATTTGATACTCTCAACAGTCCCAAAAGAGCAGAAAGCTGAGAAAGATAAAAAATGTATGTTTATATGTAAAAATTATACTTCATTCATCCTGTGATTTGGAATGAGGATAAGGAACTTGAGCAAATGAGGCTTCCTCAGTAACATCATTAAGTGCTCAAACACACAAGTGCCTAACTAGAGAATTATGTCTCTTCATTATATTCTCCCATATATTTTTAGAAGTTCAAAACTACTAGCGGAAGGAAGGAAAAATAGCCAGTAAACTGTCCTTGCATTTTCCAGGATTCCTCAAGAGTCTGTGTGAAGTTTTTTTCTGTAAGAGTGATTATGAAAAATCTCTAGTATTGAAGAGTACTTAACACTAAGGTTATTCAACTCACAGATCTCCCCACTTGTGCAAAGAGTCTGAGATTTNAAGTCACCAAAAAAAAAAAAAAAAAAAAAAAGAAAAAAAGTTTGATCCATTTTGTGGATGAAAAATAAAAGTTTCATGTCTCTTTGAACAGACATCTTATGTGAGAGCTGAATCTTCTGGCCAGCAAGGCCACTGCAAATATTGAATTTTCTAAGGTTTTCCAGCTTGGTTTTTGTCAGATCTACAAAAAATACGGATCAGCCAATGGGATGGAACTCACAGGCTGCTTGAGGAAGATGAGACAAAAACATCCAGTTTGATGCCTGGGTCTGACAATGCATTTGTCCAAAGAACACAGTTATTTTAGTACAAGCCTGATTCCATCCAAGAGCACATTAATACAGGATTAACCTGAATAAGAATTTCACACACATTGGTTTGGGATAGCTGTGTGAAAAACTGGTGGTACAGGAACATACCTTCTTGTTCAAACCCCCGTATTGTGCATTTTGGTATCCACATTCCAATAGATGCTAACTTCAGTAACAACAGAATTATTCTCTAGAAAAAAAAGAATGATTTCCTTCCACTTCTTTTACTGCAAAATATTTACTGTGTTTTTCTTTTATGAAACATAATACTAAGTATTTCCTCCCCCTAGAAATTCTGCAGTTCCTAGGATAACATGCATACAAAAAAATTTCATCCCTTCCTCCTCATACTCCCAAGATTTCAAGGTCAAATGCCTGCTTTTTTTTTTTTTTTTTTTACTTTGAAAGAGATTTTTACAAAGAATATTGTTCTGCTATTACTCTGCAGTCTACTCCGCCCTTTTGATCTTGGCTCACTCAGCCTGACTGCTTACATTCTACACAAGATGCTAAAGAATTATGGATCCATTTTGGGCAACAGATGTTACATGTTGGTCTTTTGATGTGAATTATAGGTGCAATACTGATGCTACTTTTGCTTTATGGCTCCTAGAAGTGATTCCCAGATCTTGAATCTGAAAACATGCTCTGGCCATATACTTGTTCTCTGTGAGGACAAGGCACAGATTTGCAGCATCTTCCCTTCCACAAATCTTATTTTGTACATAAAACCAGTGCTCAAGAGGAATGCCATTATGTGCTTCAAACAGGTACTGATCTGGATTATTATAAGGAACTTGGCTCCTTAGCAGAAAGGACAGTGCTGTATTCATCAAAAAGGAAGCCTACACCTAGGTTAGGTAAATATATTACTTTTTGTTGCTTTCTGTATTGATAATCTTGAGTCTTAAAGTTTAGCAGTCTCTTAACTCTGTTAACTGAGTTTTGTATGTGAGGATGCAGAAGAGAGATGCATGAATCACTGAGGAATTGCAACAGAAGGGTAAGAGAACATCCAGATTTAATAGAACACGCTGAAACTTATTTCTATGAAGCTTAGAAATTAGTGATAATTTGTATGAATGGAAATTCCTCTGAAAGAATTTCTCATTGTACATAGACTCTGAAGATGTATTTGTTCCATAAAAAGAACAACCACTTGACAATTATTTCAGAAGACAAAAAAAAAAAGTAAGAAAGCAAATTGGACCACTGCTAATACCTGCCAGTTTATTGCAGCACTTGTGGAAATGGCTTTATCCTAATGCCAGCTGAAGAAAGTGGATTGGCCTTGTGTGTTCATATTTAGGAATATCAAAAGACTTGTGTTCAGCTTATGTAAACTACATAAAACAGACATTTGGAGCATTGCTTTCTCAAGTTTCTAATGTCACGAGAGAAGATAATTCATGCAGGGAAGGTTGAGAATAGCATGTTGATTTCTACTGAAGGGCAGGCATTATGATGGGTGTGAATTTTGCCTTCTTTTATGAGTTACTGTTCCACTTATGCAGTTTTCCTCAGTGTCACTGGCTCATGTGGAGGTCAAAGGCTGTGTGACTTTCAGACTCAGTTGATAGTCTGGAGTCTTGAAAGGGATGAGCACTACCAACACAAATGGGCTGCAGCAAGTGCACAAGAGCTCACAGGAGACATCAATCTGCCTTGATGTCCTTGGGACATCAATCTGCCTCTTGCCTCACAGAGGACTCCTTTTCCCCAACTATTTTCCAGTCATTAGGGCATAGGAACAAGCTTTTGTGGTGCCTTCTGAGCAAAGCCACGTGAAGAGAATTAGTTTGCAGCACACCAAACACAAAAGCATAGGAGGGACAAGGGATCCTTGCAGGCACAGAGTGACAGAGCATAAGATCAGTACTCAGGAGACAAAAGGAACTGATGAAAACACTACAGAGCCTTGATATATCACAGATACCAGGCAGATGTTTGCAGCATTTGCTCCACGGCCAGATCCTTCTGTTGTTTCTGGGCAATCATCCATTTACTCTGCTGCCTCTGCTACAAGGTTTTTCTTTCCTGCCTGACAGCTGCTGATATCCGTTTTGGCAATAACACTTCTGCTTCACTTGCTCAGTCTTCCCTGCTTAAAGAGAAACTTGGTTTCTTTACATATTATTTCAAAGTGTCTGTCACTTCTTAGTGTCCCCTGTGTACAATCTTCTCTTTTCTGCTGATAAATTCCAAATGTGGGACATTTGGAGTGGGACATTGGGCGAAATTCTGAGAAAAGGTAAGGGGCAAGAACCAAAAGAATTCTGTTACTTCTGAGAAATTCCTTAAATTATCTCTAATGGACATTAAGATACCATACACTTTATCAGTATATAGCTATTTTTCTATTTGGAAATGCATTTCAATTTCTACATGTACATAACAATTCAGTGACAAAACCTAAATGCAGTCATAGACTAAAAATTATTCTTAGTTTGTAGAATGAAGAAAACCCCACAATCTATGCAGCACATACTGCTGACTGTGAACATAAACAAATGAGAATAATGAAGAGAAAAACAGAGTAACCAACAACTAAGCTCGACTTGGTACTGAAACTTTTGCTTCTTTCCTAAAGCTGTTGAATAAAAATAATTAATCCAATGCAGAAAAGCTTCTATTTTTTCTCTCTGCCCTCATAGATGTCATTGTGCTTGTAAAAGTGGCAGCACAACCTTGAAAATGGATTTGCTGAACTTGAACCTGTTACAACTGGTTTGCACATGGGATTGCTACAGTAATTTTTGCTGTAAAAATGACAGTTTCACATAATTCTAGACGAGGAGAAAGCATGAGGAACCTTTTCTGTTAATTTGTTATTTGGTGGTAAGGTATATTGCAGTTATGACAAATGTAATCATATTTCATTGTTCTCTGCAGAAGAACTCTTGATGATGCCTGAAATACATGTCAGTACTGCAGGATGTGAAAAACACCCTTAAAATGTAATTCATGCAACTCTTGCATGGCTGAACATGATGCATAACAATAACCCCTCTGTAACTGGTATCTGTGGATTCCTGTTGATAATGGTGCTAAAAGGTGAGTGAGGAATGTGTTATTTTCATCCTAATCTCCTTACTTACCTCAGTCAGTGTCAGGAGAAGACTTGGTCTGTATTATTTTCTGCTGTGGTCTTTGTCATGAAAATGAAGCATCAGGATGTTCATTTCCATCAGAAGAGAGATAGAAAAGTAGAAGCAGGAACTGAACACTGCAGATGATTTTCAGAACTGTAGAAGGAACATTGCTGATATTATTATGAATGGCACTAACAGAAATGTAAATTAAAAAATAAATGTTGGGGTTTTTTTAGGGAGAGTGTATATTGAAAAGTTTCATGGCTAAAGTAGTATATTATTTCCATGCATAGATTTTCACAAGATCCAAGATTATTTAGGAATACAAATTCCTTGATTTGAAACAGCGCTTCACTTTCAAAGGCTAAGAAAAACTTTAAAATATTTGACTCACAGTCTTATTGCATACTAGGGAATAATTAATCTCCAATTATGCAATCTTCCTCTCCTAACAATGTAGGAGTGTTTCACACCTGACAGTTCAGATCGTCAGAATTCCCAGAGTGAATCACAGTGCAAAGGGCTTGTGGTGCTGATTAATGGTGCTGCTCTTTGATGTGTGTGCCACGAGCATTTTGATATCTTGTTTCTATGATGAGGGCACTAACGAAGCTTGGGCACAGGAAACAGTAGCACAGCCTGAATCTTCCAATTTACAACCACAGGGATGAACATGGTGCACAAACAGCACAGCTTTTTTTTTGCTACAGGAAAGCTCTGTGATTTGTTTTATGTCTGCAAATCAAGGAACATTTCCCAAAAAAACCCCAAAGAGAGAAACACTGAGTTCTGTTTCTAAAATGGAACATTGAGACCACCAGCTTCTCTGATAAAGTTACCACCTGGCAATTCATGGGAACTGAAACTGCCTTCTTTTTACTCTATCCCACTTCATTCCTCTTACTGTGTCTCAGCATCATGGTGCTGCACACAGAGCTGCAGTAAAACAGCCCTTTGACTGCTTCTGGGAGAATTCACATGCAGGTTTTGCACTGCCCTGCTTGGAATCCCTGTAGCTCCATCCTCTGATGCCCCTCCACCTTCCTGCCCCTGATCCCTAGGGAACCCTCCAAAGTCCTCTCCATTCCAGTTCCTTTGGAAAGGATAATTCTCTTTGAAATTTCCTTTGAAATGAAAGATGCATTTCCAATGCCAAGCAGTAAGTTGTGGGGAAATGGTTCAAAACTCAATAGTTCATAATATTTCCAATGCACTCACTTAATAACTAGGAATGCTTGTAGTAAAATACTATCACTTCATATTAAAAAATGTATCCTGAAATCTGGAAAGGAATAAAATGTCAGTATTAAAAAAAATTTTTTTCCTTGGCTACTCTTTTAGCAATATAAGTGATTTAACAAATTTAGTTCTCTCACTTCTAAAATTCTGCCTTTTCTTCTTTTAATCACACACAGCTGGAAGGGACTTTTACTGGATTTGAGTATATTAATGTGAGATGTTGGGGTAAATCAGTGATTGTTCAGACAATTATTGCTCATAGGAGAGAGAGAACTGAAAAACCTGAAGTCAGGATCCTGACATGTTAAGCAAACACTCCCCCTTCTCCAATGTTGAGGGAAGAAGATATCTCCCAGAGATCTGTCAAATAATTGCAAGTTACTCCATAGTTTGGAGCTATAGATCTAAACCAGGGAACCCTACTGTGCATTCTGTAACCTGTATTTTACTCAGTATTCAAAGTGAGCTTTGATTTCATACTGCTGGCAAGATCTGCTACCACAGTAATGTAAGCTTTTGTGTTTTAAGAGGTATATGAGAAATATTCCTTGGATTTCTCAGGGAAAACACTTTTTACAGAAATGCAGTTTTTCTTTAAAAATTACGTGCATTTTCTGCCAAGTATTTCAGTTAAATTGGATGTGATTATAAATAGAGAAGACTTCAAAAGCATGTAAGACTTCAATTCACTTTTTCCCTTTTGCCTGGCACTCCTCCTACCAGCCCTTCCAAACACTTCTTATTTGTTTAGTCTGCTAATCCCGTTTGGTCTATTAGCAAGATATGTTCCATAAGCAGAGTAAAAAGTGAACTTTTGCCACCAGTTGGCAGAGTTCAGTCCCGTTCAGATAGGAAATCACTTGGAGTGATTTTTTGCAGCTCACCTCCCCCTGGTCACTTAATTTCTTGGACAAAACCAAGGGAAAAAAAAAATTCCTTCCACAGCTCTTTAAAGCTGTTCCTTGGAATATTTTATTTTTAACACTAACATTTGTTCATCTCCATACCCATTCCATGACTGGTTCCAGAACAGCTCTCCCCACAGCATGGCTGAGCCCTCCTGCTCCCATTTTCCTTCTCTAACAGTTGAACCTGGGGAAAACACACTTTCATTTAACCTTTGCTTTGAAAGTCTATGTATGCAGCCAATTAAAATCAAGTAGCCAATGTAAATAATTGATCTAAATCCTTGTGTTTGAGGAAAAGGAAGTTGCAGGAGGAAGAACTAAAATGGTCAGCAGGAAAGGCTTTATAGATTAGATGTGGTTTAGGCTTCTGTAGTGAGTGAGGATTTGTTTTAGGCAAGTGCCACCTTTGACAACATACATGACAGACCTGGCTATTAAAACCTGCCCTTACAGCAGGTGTCAAAGTTGCATTGGTAGCTCCTTTATCCCTTACCTATTCCTACTTTTGGACAAGATACTGTTTCACAATATTTTGTTTTGTGCTGATAAGTGGATTGTTCTTTGTTTTCATTCTGCACAAATGGTTAGGAAGTCCCATAGGACCAAAGAATGTTCTCTTTATAGTGACTAACTCCAGAGCCAAGGAAGTCATCATACATCCTAAGGTGGCTTTACAAGGAAATCAAACAGATAGTCAGGATACACAGTCAGAAAAGTTTAGTCAAGCAGGGAACAAAACCACCTGGTTATTTAGCTATGAATCTGTACAGATCATAAATGTGATGAAAACTTCATATTATCAGGAGCATTTCCAGAACAAAGGGGTGGGGTACTGGTGAGAGTATTGCGTTTGAGTAGTGGGGATGAGACATTTGTGTTGGGCAGAGAATAAGGTCAAATATCTTATCTTCATAAGTTTGTCTTTCAGAGGATGGCAAACACAAGGACACATAAACAAAATAATACTCTATTCATCTTGAATTTAAATAATTTTCATCCCTAATATTTTCTACTTAAGTGACTGTGTGCACACTCCACTGCACTGTAGCCTGCTTTAGGCTGCCTCTGCAGGATGTGCAATGCCAGGAAGGTTTGGGTCACATTGTAGATGAATGTCCTGACTGGCAGTGAAGAAAAACCTAGTGTGACACTTAAAAATATGTCAAGAACCAGGCTTTGCAAATTGCAGGTATCCAGGTAAGGGTTCTAGTGACAATAATAACAATAATAATAGACCTTTTTTTGTTTAATTGAAGCTGACAAGAAACAGCTACAGCTCAATTCTAGATTCACCAGCAGGTGGGTGACAGCAAATAAACTACAGCTGTGTTTGCTGTGGCTTCCATTTTATTTTGAATTATTTATAAATAGCACTAGCAGCAATTTAGGCATTACCATATGATATGCCCTTTAAATGATTTTTTTTTCTCTTGAACTTACTGAGAAGGTAGGAGTTGGATGGATGATAATGTCAGTCAGGTGCAGAGAAGAGTTCTTTTCAGACCTATGACTCCCATGGTCACTTCAGCAATAATGAAGTTTTGAGTGAGCTTTTAGAAAGAAAATGCAGCTAGTGCTGTAATATAACAATGTGCAGCAAAGTACCCGACTCCACAAATACTCCTCAAACAGCACCATCTGTGTATATCACAATGCTGACAGAAAAGTGACCTAAAAATGGAGTGAGATGAAGCAAGACCTGCTGTTCTGTTCTTGTCCTCCTGCAGAACACACTGGTACTCCGTTGCACCATCCCCGGATAACAATAAATGCTAATACCATGTCAATCCCCCATTTGATGTCTCGTTTAAAGGTGCATCACCTATTTGCCATTTGTGCTTTTGGTGTTCTTCTGTTACCATGCCTGGAATATTCACAGCCCTGATGTTTTCAGCCTGGAGCTGGCCCTTTTGCTTTGGCAGTCATTTATCTGTCACCTCTCCTTTGCTCCTCCAAGCCAACATTTCACATCAGCTAATAGCTGGGTATCAATGCTGGTTGGGTTTTTCCCCTATTCAGTTTCTCATAACGATAAGAGATTTATAGTAAATCTCTTCAAGGATCTGTGTGCAATATATTTTTTAAAAATTCACATTTCCAAGTACACATGCAAAACATTTGACAAAGACAGCTGTCCTGTCATACTGCCCAAGCATGTCTTGTTCTTACCTTGTCCTCCCCTGCCTGTCTGAAAGCATCTGTTGTCCCATCTCTGCTTTGGCAGAATGTTGAAGAACTTATTTTAACTCTCTGCCCATCACTGCCAATTGTCCTACCCATTAGATAGGGAGAAAAGAACTTTCTATCCCAATAATAGACTGAGTCTGTTGCAATATCTTTCAAAAAGTAATGCCTGAACTTTGAATGTTGGTTGGGAATCTAAAATTGTGATCTCCTTGTAACCAGTGTTCTCTACTTGTCCAGGGTTAAAGAAGATCTGTATATACTGAGAAACGCTTTTAGCAAGAAAATACCAAGAACAGATTTCCTGAACTAGACCTTTCTTTCCACTGCACAGACTGACACATCAGCTGTGGAGCCAGCCTTCCTCCAACAGAGCAGAGCTACCTCCTGCACTGAGGTGCTTCAGGAGCCGGGATCTCTGACACACAAACACGGACTTGCAGTGTTGGTTGTGCATGTTGTTGGTGCATATTCTGATCCTACCCGTGTCAGTTGTGCTCCACAAGGCAGTGGGAGCTTGGAACAGGGCTGGGATGACACTGAACCTTTATATTGGAAGGCAAAGATTATCTTTTTGTCTCCTGTGTTTGCCTACTCAGTGAGGAAAGGAAACTGAAATTGATATTTCTCAATAATAGTCCTCTAGAAAAGCAACATGTCGTATTTTCATATAATTACAGGCCGGGAGTCACTGCCCACAGTCCTTTCACAGCAAAAAAACTTTGGATCCAGAAACTGAGGTAGTTTATTATTCATTTCCAGGGGACTTGTGGAAAGAATTGTAAGAGACAGAGGAGGACAGAAGGAAGAAAGATGAAGTGCACCATTAAGTATACCAGGGGAACACAATAATACACTTTATAGTCCAAAAAAATTTATGTCTGCACTGTCATGGACAGAAAAATTTCAAGTCCAGGAAGCCCAGTTTGTAGTCAGTCCAAATAAAACTTCTGATCACTGATTTAGACACTGAGGAAAGAAGTGCACAGTTACACATCAATTCACTCTACACCAATCCTCAAAACCACATGCTCATTCCCACTGAGACAACAGACAGTGAATAGGCTGAGGTTGTTGTCCATGTGATGCTTTTTCCACTCTTCTCTTCTCACTTATCTCCCTCCCACACTGTTCCTTATTCTCCCTGCCCTGGTTTAACCCCAGCTGGCAGCTCACCCCACATGGCTGCTCACTCACTCTGTGTTGGAATGCAAGAGAGAATAGGAAGGGTAAAAGTGAAAAAAAAACCCTCATGGGTTGAGATAAAGAAAGTTTAGCAGGTAAAGCAAAAACCCTGCTCACAAGCAAAGCAAAACAAGGGATTCATGCACCACTTCCCATGGGCAGGCAGGTGTTCAGAAACCTCCAGGACAGCAGGGCTCCATCACACATAATTGTGACTTGGGAAGAAAAGTGCCATGATTCCAAAAGTACCTCCTTTCCTTCTCCTTCCCCCAGCTCTGTATGCTGAGCATGATTCCACATGCTCTGGGATATCCCTGTGATCAGCTGGGGTCAGCTCTCCTGGCTGGGTCCCCTACCAGTTTCTTGTGAACCCTCAGTCTGCTTGACCAAGGCCTGGCTCTGTGTGAGTGCTGCTCAGCTCAACCCTGTGATAACAAAATCTTCCAGCACAAATCCAAAACACAGCCCCATACAATCTTCTGTGGAAAAATTAACTCAATCCCAGTTAAAATCAGCACTGTTACCCCTGGCTGTGGTCCTTTAGGGGACTCCCTGTCCCTTTTGGCTCAGTGTGTCTCCCTCCAGTCTCTTTCCTTCAGATGACAGATTTTTTCCTAAATATGCTTGTGTAGGAGCACCATATGCTCCTCAGATTTCCTCCCCCAGTTTGGGAGGGGTTTGCCTCAGCCTCTGAGCTGGCCACAACGAGCTGCAGCTATCCTGGGACAGCTGAACTCCTGCCCTGGGCACCACTGATGCTCCCATCTGCATCAGCCCTGAGACTTGTGCCCCTTACACAGGGGCTCATCTTTCACTGCTGGGCTCTGCATGAGAAACAAAGTTCAGCAAAAGGTAAAAAAAAGGCTCAGGAAGGAATGGGAGGAGTGCTAAATGGTAGAATTAATAGAAGAATAAAATGGAAAATCCATGTCTGGGATATGTAGGTAGCTGCTGTGCCCTCATTTGCACGTGTCCTTTCCCATTGTGGGCACATCAAGTGGATGTGTGGAGCTCAGAGCAACCTGGGCCAGTGCAAGGTGTCCCTGTCCATGGCAGGGGGGATGGAGCTGGATGATCTTTAAGGACCCTTCTAGCCCAGGCCATTCTATGACTAGGATATTCCTTTTGCTCCCTGTTGTACTTCCTCCCTGGCAGGGAGGACACACACCTCTGCTGCCATCCTGTGTGCCCCCTGCTCTGCCTGCCCATCTCAGCCAGGGGGGTCAGGAGAAAAGGCTGCTCCCCACCTCTTTTGGCTTTGTCAGCTCACAGCCCTGAGAGAAAAGGAGAGGGGAGGGGAGAAATTGGCCTGCTCTCCTAGCAGCTCTTGCTTCTCATGGGTCTGCACGTTACTCCTGAGACAGAGATGAGCACACCCAGAGCACTGGTCTCTCTTACCTTGGCTGGAGGATGTTGGAGGGTAGATGGCACTTTCAGAGCCCTTGTCAATGGGTGAAGGGCAGCTCGTGGCTGCCCCTGGCTGCAGGTGCCTGTGGCAGCAGCAGGCTGCCTCTCTGGGCAGGGCTGGAGCCTGGCTCTCCCCGAGGAGGGGGTTTCTGGGCAGGCAGCAGTGCCCGGTGATGTGGAGTGAACAACCTGCACTCCATCAGCCTTCCTGCAGTGGAGTCACATTGGAAACCTCTTGCTGCAATCAATACTGAGCAGAGCACCAACTCTTAACCCTGCCTCTGTATTTCCATCCCTTCATCCTAATCACTTTTAATTTATTTTCCAGATTTGCTGGAAGGCAGCATTTCCTCAGCACAAGCTTCTTATAGATCAATCCCTTTGGAGCTTTTCAGGTTCGATGTACAAATTTGTGTTCCACAGTAATGTAGAATGAGAAGCATGAAAAGGTGGTCAGGGTAATTTCTGGTGCATGAGATCTTATACAATGTTATGATAAGCTTTGCAATCACTGCATCATTACACTAATTGTTTGTCACTGTGCACATGTGCATATAATCAGCAGCCTTGAACAGAATACATTACATTATTCTCATGCCAGTCAAGAGGAATCCATCAAGAGGAAATGGGTAGAAATGAATGTAGGAAAATGTTTAAGCCAGAAGCAGAAATTCTGATTATTTCACACCAAGGATTTCACATATTTGTTAAACTGAGTTGTCATGCTGCTACTTAATTGTCTTCTGCCATTGACAGGTGATTGTTTTGTGATTTTTGTGTCTAATGAAAATTCATTTTAACTAGAAAATTATTCTTGTACTATCCTGAATTCACTTAGAGAATTTTTGGAAAGTGTCTCTGCTGTAACTTCTACCTCTTAACACAATCTTGAAACTATTTTTCTTCTTAATAAACTTAATTGAGAATATTTAAACAGATGCATTTAGTTTTTCAGTGTGATTCACAGTACTGACACATAGATGTCTCTGCAGTAATAATGGAGATGATTAGTGGAAAATAAGAATAATAATTTGGTTTTATCTACCTTTGTGTTATTGCAAAGAGATAGGAAGTTAATTGAAGTTATGTCCCTTTTTGAAAGCTGTGTGATACAATCCATCAGTGAGAACCAGGTTATGAAGCTCAGTGATATCTGCCTGACTGAAAGAGCCTTCAAGACTGAGATTAATATAAAACAAAAGCAGGCCTTTTCAAATTGCATAAAGATGGTTAAATATGTCTCTTAATTCTATTGTTGAACACAGGGATGGGTGATGAGAATCTCACTTCTTCCTGCTTTCCAGGCTCAGGAAATTACTGAAGCCTTATTGTGAGATGAGAGGAGAGGATGCCCTGGGGCAAACCTGGGGGAATGACAGATCCTGGTTTCTCTGTCAGAGAGGATGCAGCAAAGAGAAAGAGTCTTCATTCATTTGGTCCAAAATTGCTCTTAACTCTTGAGCTAAATTTATGCAAGGCAGCGTGGGGTTCTAGTGTAGCAGTGTGAGTGGAGGGGAGAAAGATGGAGAAATCTCTCTTCCTGATGGAGAATTTCCAATAAAGCAGTCTTGTTTTGGGAAATGAACTGAAAGGGGTTACACACTGTCTTGTCACCTTCTCACACACGTGTAGGCAGAACCTGTGGCTGCAAGTCTGGGCATTGGACAGCAAACGAGATGTAATGAACTGGTTTGTTTATGCAGGAAAATGGATCAAAGTAACTGCAGAAGCCAAAGCTGTGCTGTGAAAAAACACACATACTTTTACAAAGATATAATTACCATTTTGTCTTCTGTCATTTTTGAGCATGTCTTGTAGAGGGGACCACTGACATCTGAGGCCAATGACAAGCATGATGTATTTGTTATTGCCAGGGAAACAGGCAGCTGGATTTAGCAAGAAAAATAATGTTGATTTACTAATAAAAACTATTACTAAAGATAAAGCATGTACATTTGTTTCTGCAACGAGTTTCATAGATGAAGCCATTAGCTTTACTATAATGTAACCTTTTACCTATAAACGGCACCATAAACCTGGTATTATATATAAAATTCTTAGAAAAATGCTATGGTTTTTAAACTTTTGAAGTAATTTATAGTTAAGCTGTAAGAGAATTACATGCATTTTATTAATATATTCCAAATTTAATTTTAAAAGTAATTAATCCTTTTCCTAGTTTGATCTACAATATATAGGGAAGACCCAGAAAATATGAGGAAAAATGACTGACAAAAAATCAGTAGTAAAAATAGTTCAATTTATTATTTTTAGGGAACGCTGTCTTGGATTGCAATATAATTTATTTTCTGCAGTCTCCTATTTGTCTTCAGATATCTTAAGCCTTTGATAGGTTGCTAATATAGGACATGATATCCACTTTTAGTCAAGTTGAGCAATTTGCAGCTGCTATGTATGGAACATCTGTATATATTTCCTTGATGTAGCAGAAAATACTAAGCTCTGTTGAGCCATGCTCTCACTCTAGCAGTCATTTGGTAGAATCTCAAAAAAACACCTTACTAGGCTGCACATTCTGATCAGCTTTATGTGAGTGCCCTTGGCTTCACAGAAGGAACCCAAGGGAGTACCCTGCCTAGGTGGTTTGTCTAAAATGGAAAACCTAGTCAAGGCTTACTGAAAAGCTGGGTTATACTGGTACTGTGGTCCAACTTTTCAGGTAGTCAGTCTTTGAAATTTTAATGCTACTCACCTCCCACACAGTTATTTACTTTGCCTGATGAACTACAAAGCATGCTGGCAGAGAATTATTCTCATGTTGCATTTCTCTCCTACAGGCAATGGAAAAATACTTACAAATAAATTGTCAGAACATAAGTGCAATTTCTCAGAATTTCACAGGCTGTAGTCTTTGATGCTAACACAGTTAATCTACAATAAGCTTTTTAATGCAAATATTAAATGTACATGAAATCACTAAAGAAAATGCAAATATCTCAGAAGCTCAGCAATAGATTGTGCCCCAGAGCTGGCCATTTTACAGTAAGGATTTCCTCATGTTTTTTTCCCTCCTGAAAAAGTAATTGAGAAATTGTCCCAGAAACAAGAAGTGAGGGGTGTGATTGTCATATTTGAGGAGAGGTTGCCATCAAGAGAGACCTTGAGAGAGTTGGCTGTTCCCAGCATAAATCAGTCACCTGGAGCACCTCTTTTGTTGTTCAGCCTGGAGAAGAGATGGGTAGAGGAAAATTTTATTGCAGACTTGCTAGACTTAAAGGGGAATTATAAGAAAGATGGAGAGTTTTTACCAAAGCCTGTAGTGTCAGGATGAGGGATAATTCTTTTAAACTGAAGGAGAGTAGATTTGGATTGGCCATGAGGAAGATTTTTTTTTAAGGTGAGGGTGTTCAGACACTGGAACAGGTTGCCTAGGGAAGTTGTGGGTAACCCATCCCAGGAAATGTTTAAGGTCAGGTTGGATGGAACTTTCAGCAACTTGACCTAGTGAAGGGTGTCCCTGCCCATGGCAGGAGGGTTGGGCTAGATACTCTAAAAGTCTGTTCCAACTCAAACCCCTTTGTGACTCTATTAAACCTCACTTTCCTGAACAGATTATTCTACAAATATTTGTAAAAGAATTCCTTGCTATGACCTCTGTAAAGGTACCAGGGAGTCTGCACAGAAATCAGAGATAGTTAACACTACATTTTTTCAAGTTCTCATGTACCCTGCTCAGCCTTCTGTTGAGAGCTCTTTTTTGTCCCTTCTTTCTAAAAAGCATTAGTTTACAGATGCTATAGCTGAGTATTGATCCTGGAGTGATTCAGCACAAACTTCAGGGTTCCACTCACAGGGTTCACAGGACCTTATGGGCATAAAGTTAGGGCTGGGTGAATTTTTTTGGATCAGGTAGTGAGACATTGAGGGGATTGAATTTTTATGTCATTTGGGAGTTGCTGAGTACTTCACCATTTAATTCCACACCTCAGCTTCTTGCAAATTAGAATTTTTAACATAAAGCTGAACAGCTCTCTTTATGGAGATTAACCATAAAATGAGGGTAATATTTTGAGGACATTCAATGAAGTCACTATAACATATTTTCAAGCTTTGCTTTTTATTATACAGAAACTGTTATGTTAGAAAGCATTAAGGTTGCAAAGACAAGCACTCTAAAACAATATTTACCCTATACTTTCTTCCCTTGTGAGCTCTTTGCAGAGAAGCTTTTTAGTATGTATCCATCAAAACCCAAGTTCAATTTTGAGTTCATCCAAATAAATAATACTAATAATAGATGCTGTAGAGAAGCAATACCATCACAACATTTTGGATTTAATGTGGATGACATAAGTAGTTAATTTTCATTTTGCAATTCAAATGCACTTTTTTCAGACTATAACTCTCTCTCTTCTTCCTACTTTATACAATAAATATTTTATCCCACAGACCTGATTGTCAAACCTGGAATGTTTTCCAGGTTATTCAGTTGATTCCTATTTCATTATATCCTAGAGCAGAATTCTTCACTACTGCTGCTCACGGGTCATAAAAGAACCAGAGCACAGCAGGCAATGCCCCATTAATGGACCACTTGAACATCCCTGTGTACAAATGCTAAACCCCCACTATCCATCACCACTGCACTCTACCCACACTTAAAGTCAGTTCTTTGGAGGAATATATCTAGATCTGAACCAGTTCAACTATGAAGNGGGGAAAAAAAAAGAGAAATAACTTGAGCTACATTTTGTGCCCACTCTACCTCCTTTTGGGTAAGAATGATAGCCTTCAACATCTGGATATCCTTCAGTGTCTGCATACTTCTCTTTGTTAGTTAGCATTTCCTTAAGTAATAGCTTTAAACATGCCCATATTCAGAGTGCCTGGAGAAATTAGTAGTCAAGCGAGATTAGCACCAGTGCAGGAAACAGGTTATTGCAGTTGATAAACTCTACGGCTGTATCTGCACCAATGGATTCTAAGAAAGGATTTTAAGGAAATGTTTTTGGAGATAATTTTTTTCATTTATGAGCCATAGATTCAACTACTCCTTTTTAAACTCTGTTTTCTCTACTTTTTTAGCCCAAAATTCCATTGCCTGCATCATTGTGGAGGTCAAATCACTTATTTAGTGAACAGGCAGAGGAAAGAGAGAAAGACAACTATCCTGCCCTGACATTAATGTTCCAGTAGACATGTTGGCAAACTCTATAGATGGACAAATAGTTTTCATTCCTAAACTTTCACTACGTCAGGTGACACAGTCAGAATTAGATAAACTCCTGGTAACCTCCATAGGCTGCCCAGTAGCTCCATGGTTACAATTAACTTTTTTCTCATTTATTAATTGATTTGAATTCAGAGCAATTGTTTTCAAGGATGAAACTCTAAATTTCATCCACTGATTTTTTTAATCACCATTTTTGAGGTACTGCATTTTTCACTTTATTGAAAGATAACTCAGGAAGAGGAAAAAACAATGAAAACCAGAATCATTCACTTATTTAAATTTGCTAGTTATTGTTTGTCAAAAGACAATCCCCCCCAAAAAATAGCAATCAAAATATCCATTACAAATACCTCTGTTATTATACTTTTTCAGTACTAGAAAATATGTGCCATGTGAAAAACAGCAAATAGAGTCTTTTTCAGTTTTTTACATGCTGTACAAGGCCACTCTATGAAATAAATACAGGAAATCATAGTGGTTTCAGAGTCAAAGGATGCCTTACTTCTTTTATGTGTAGAGGTCTCAAACACTGCTGTGAATACAGTGTTCAAGGTAAATACACTTTTTTCTGGAACAATTCTGAAGAGTTTTCTTCGTATTCTGTCAAGCCTATTCAGAATTTCAAGTTGTTAGCCTTAAAATAACACTTCAAGTATCACCATCTTCTATATTTCCGTAAGAAAGACAACTCTAAAAGTGTCAAAGGTTACTGAGGCAGCTTGCCTGACTTCTCCTGGGTTTTAGATTTATAGCAATTTTCACCGGGTTCAAGACAAAAATGGAACAAAAGCAAGACTACCGTATTAAGACTAAAGAAAAATCTGGCATTTAGTGGGAAAAATGCATCAACAGTTTTCACACTTCATATTAGTCTAAAATAAATAATAGGACAACAACAGGAAGTATGGACACAATTCTGTCACCTCAAGTAGCTACTGTTCTAGTAAATTGTAAGTAGCAATTTACTGTTAAGAAAATCAAAACCTGGAAATGGTGAGAATTATTTTATTATTTGGAATTTTTTCACAAGGAAAAGAATCAACTAGAATAATATTAATTATTCTCTATTTAATAATAGGTATTAACTCAAAATCCTTGACTTCAGATTTTTACAGACTTTTTCACAACTACAAGGAAAGTAGAACTAAAATTAAAAAGCAGGAGCTGAAAAGTCTGGAATTCAAGGTCAAAGGGCTTGGAATCCTTGCCATTGATACCTGACAGAGATGCTGTTCCTCTGCAGCCAGCTTGGGAACAGAGCATGTGGCTGGACAGGGAGAAAGATTTTAATCATTTGCTTGCTCTGTTCCTTTGCCCAGCGGAGATGAAACCATGCATGAAGGTTTAGGAGGCAAAGTGGAGAACAGGGAAGGGGAGTGATTGTAATTTACATCTCACCTTGATTACTCCAGCACAGAAAGAGATGGGAACCTTTTCTGGTGTAAAGGTATAATCTGTACTTACCATAGCTCCCAGAATGCAATGTAATGCACAGGGTGTTGAAGTTGGTTCCACATGTTCCCCAGGAATTTTTTCCCCATTAGTATTTGTAATCTCAACAAATGAAATAAGCAAGCCAATTGAATCCAACAGAAATCCTGACAAGTAGCCCAACTTGATAAGATGTCGGGTAGTTTGGACCCTGCTGAAGGTGAGGGGAGAAATTACCATTTTAATCAGTAGAGCCAGTGCTTCACTTGCCATCACTGCAGTTCTTCCTGGTTTGATGTAGTCTGCAAGTTGTTCTGCAAAACATCCCATTGTTTCCTAGATTTTGTGTGTTTTTAGTGCCAAAAAAAGAATATGAAAAAAAAAATGAAGAATAGTACAGAGAAG
>VZTR01013752.1:419740-430027 GCA_013400775.1 Chaetops frenatus | reverse complement strand
CAACAGGAAGTATGGACACAATTCTGTCACCTCAAGTAGCTACTGTTCTAGTAAATTGTAAGTAGCAATTTACTGTTAAGAAAATCAAAACCTGGAAATGGTGAGAATTATTTTATTATTTGGAATTTTTTCACAAGGAAAAGAATCAACTAGAATAATATTAATTATTCTCTATTTAATAATAGGTATTAACTCAAAATCCTTGACTTCAGATTTTTACAGACTTTTTCACAACTACAAGGAAAGTAGAACTAAAATTAAAAAGCAGGAGCTGAAAAGTCTGGAATTCAAGGTCAAAGGGCTTGGAATCCTTGCCATTGATACCTGACAGAGATGCTGTTCCTCTGCAGCCAGCTTGGGAACAGAGCATGTGGCTGGACAGGGAGAAAGATTTTAATCATTTGCTTGCTCTGTTCCTTTGCCCAGCGGAGATGAAACCATGCATGAAGGTTTAGGAGGCAAAGTGGAGAACAGGGAAGGGGAGTGATTGTAATTTACATCTCACCTTGATTACTCCAGCACAGAAAGAGATGGGAACCTTTTCTGGTGTAAAGGTATAATCTGTACTTACCATAGCTCCCAGAATGCAATGTAATGCACAGGGTGTTGAAGTTGGTTCCACATGTTCCCCAGGAATTTTTTCCCCATTAGTATTTGTAATCTCAACAAATGAAATAAGCAAGCCAATTGAATCCAACAGAAATCCTGACAAGTAGCCCAACTTGATAAGATGTCGGGTAGTTTGGACCCTGCTGAAGGTGAGGGGAGAAATTACCATTTTAATCAGTAGAGCCAGTGCTTCACTTGCCATCACTGCAGTTCTTCCTGGTTTGATGTAGTCTGCAAGTTGTTCTGCAAAACATCCCATTGTTTCCTAGATTTTGTGTGTTTTTAGTGCCAAAAAAAGAATATGAAAAAAAAAAATGAAGAATAGTACAGAGAAGATTTTAATGTTGTTTTTTCTCCCTGTGCTTTCCCTTGTTTCCCTTGTCATCTTCATTTGTGTGCCCTCCTGGGCTTAGCTCACATCACAGCTCCCTCTGAGATGCTGCTTGAAGGGGACAGCTGAGTGCTGTGCTGTTCCAGTGGGGAGAGAGGCACTAAACTGTGCTCTCTCCACTCATATATGCAATGCCTCAACTACAAAGGGGAAAAAAACCCCACAGTTTAGAAAAAGCAGTGCAGAGAAGCCTGAGTTTAAAAAGGAAAATGTTTCATGCTATACACAGTCTAGATCCATGTAGAATCTAAAGGCTGCAGGATGAGATTCAGAACTAATACTCATTTAGATGCATGAAAAGCAGAGCAACACTGTTTTTGTAGCAAAGCCACACTCAGTCCTAGTTTGGAAGCATTTTATTTGCATCATTATCACTGTCTTTATTTTAGTGCCATCTCTGAAAAACTGATCGTTCACTTTCTTACCAGTCTTGTGTACTTGGGTTGCACGGATACCAGATCAATATTAATGCTCTTTCCCTGCCAAACTTGAAATGACAACTTCTGCTCTCACTAAGAGCTGTACATTTAAGTGAACCTGGGACAGAACTGCAGTGCCAGCTCACCATCTGATCACAGCCTGGTGGAGTGGGCTTCAAGACTCACTGAGCCAGCTGCCAGGGATAGCCCACAGTAACAGAACTCTATTGATAGCATCCTTACACTTGTCATCTTGTGTGGCATCTGAAATCCTGACACATTGTCAGCCCATGCATAGTGTGTCTAGAAGCCATAAAATAAATGTGATGCCATGTGGCAATTAACATCACTGGTGCTGCAAAACATAGAGCTGGTGGGGAGACTTGCCTGTGGGGTTTTGTGGGAACACATTATATATGATGCAAAGAAAGTTCAAAGAAAGAGATGGATATGGTTTTGTTTAGCCAGACAGCACAAACTGAAATTACTGACAACTAAACCTCTATATTAATGGCACTCTTGTTTTTTGACATGGAGAGGATTTGCCCCAAGCTTTTAGATCCAGAGTGACAGCGAGCTGTTATGAATCCAACAATGCTTTGCTTCAGCCTTTAGCAGCTGCTGGATTTTTTTTTCATGCAGTGGAAACCATGGTGTCTGGTCCTGTGTCCTCTTGCCAGGTGTTATGAAATAAGCTTCCCTTCTAAGCTTTTACTGGTGTTATTTTACTCTGCTGGTTCTGGGGAAGGCAGAAGCAGCTGAAGGCCTTTATATGGCCAGTGATGCTTTCAGTTCTGCAGAAGCAGCACTGCCTGTTTTATCCAGTGAAACTCACCTGAAGCCTAACAAGAGGACCCTGAAATAGACCTTTCACACCTATTCTTGAAAATATTCAGATTGACAGCTAATAAGCAGTGTCCACCTGCTGATATGACTGTTCCAAATAGCAAAAGACCAGCTCAGAGCCAGCCAGTAATGAGGAAGCTCCTTCAGATGGGGCTCTGAGCAAAACTGCTCTAATAGGGAAGGACATATTGCAAGGGGAAAGTTTAATCCATTCTGAAAAACACAAAGCTGTATTCAATACATATGATCCTGTAGGCTTGATCTTGGCTCTCTAGGGCTCTAGTGCTGTTGGTTTTGCAAGGTGTTCTTGAGTCTACATTTTCACAGTAGGCTCAAGTAAACCTGGATATTTTCCTTTTTATATTAAAATGTGATGTTTCTCACTTGGGCAATTGATTGTATTGACCATCACTTTGGCTGCATTCATACCTAATTATTCAGATAGAAATAATGAACCAGAATTTTTCAGTGCCCTACCATAACTTAAAGTAACAAAATAAAAAACTAGAAGCTGGTGCAGGACTCCAAGACAGTGACAATGACAAAACAGTAAATTTAAAGATCTATTTATTCTCTCAGTTTTATTTATAAGTCCTGCATGGGACCAATCATTTTCTTTCAAACTGCATACTCTGAGGGGCTGCTCCCATTCATCTTATGAACAGAATTTATGCCAATCAGACACAAGACCCAAGAAATATAACCCTGTCCATTCTGTTCTTTCCCACTGCATGGAATAGCTATTGCATCTGTTTCTATGTGGGATTTTTGGTTTTGGTAAAGAGAAAAGAATTTGAACAGGCCACCTGCAGATGAGACCAGAGTTACTGCTTTCTCAGTCTGTTTGCAGCCTGAGGGCAGAGGGCAGGAACAGAACTCTGCTGTGGCAGGTTGAATACAAGCATGACTTTAATTAAATGAGACAAAATACCATGCTAACATGAAAAACTGCAGTCTGTTTATATGCACGAGTCTTTTTTGATATCTTTCTCTATTTATTTGTTAGAATACAGAGGAAATACTGTTTGTGACTGAATTTTTTATCATTTGACTAAGAACTGTTATATATGTCAGAGCAGTTGCAAATTTTCATGGGTGTGGAGAGTCAAGCTCAATCTTAGTCTTAGTCTTTCCCTCTGCCATGCTAGTACTGATCACTGCTGGGCCAGAGAAGAACAAATGATTAGCAAGATATCAGAAGTGATGGTAAGTGGGAAATGGCTGATGCTAGTTTATCCCTAAATGAGGTAACCTTAATTAGTGGGTAACTGATTATCTTTTTCATTCTTTTTTCCCAAGAAAATATGAAGCAGAAAAAGCTAGCACAGCAAACAGATGTGCTGTGTTGGAGACAGTCAGTAAAAATGATGATAAATACTGTTTCCTCATATATATACATATAAAACTATATACAAATATTTTTAAAGCTAACTGAAGACTCAATTTTCCAGACTGAAATCTGGATTAATCTACTTGAAGGTGAGGAATAGGAGTGAGATGATTCAGTTTACAGTAATGCTTAAAATTGGTGTGTATGGAATCATTATTTGGAATGGGATAAAACCAGTTCAGTCTCCCAGTGTGTTTTCTATTTCCCCTGCCATTTTCTATGCCCATGCATATTTGGATGTTCACATTTTCTGGGTTTCAAGATTTGTTGTTCTTAGGTCTCAATCACTGTAGCTCAGACCTACTGTGATCTGCAGCTTAGGGGAGCTGATTTTCTACCCCCACTCTGTTCTTGTGAGGTGCCCACCTGGAGTGTTGGCTCCAGCTCTGGTGTCTCCATCAAGAAAAAGACATGGAAATGTTAGAGAGGGTCCAGAGGAAGGCAAAAAAAGTGGCCAGAACACCTCTCCTATGAAAAGAAGCTGAGAGAGTCAGGGTTATTCAACTTGGACAGAGAAGGCTCGTGGGAAACTTTATAGCAGCTTTTCAATACCTAAAGAGTGTTCTAAGAAAGATGGAAAAGGCATTTTGCCAGAGTCTGTAGTGACAGGACAAGGGATAATGCTTTTAAACTGAAAGAGGCTAGATTTAGATTGGACATGTAATATAAATTTTTAAGGTTAGGGTTTTGAGACACTGGAATGGGCTGCCCAGAGAAGTTGTAGATGGAAGTGTTCAAGGCCTGATTGGAAGGAGCTCTGGAAAATCTGACATAGTGATGGCTGTCCCTGCCCAGGCTGGACTAGAGGATCTGTAAAGGACCATTCCTACCCAAACCACTCTGTGATTCTGTGACTCTATATTTGGGTAATGCTATAGACACTGGAGCTCATAGCATGGTTCATTTTAGAAAATGGAAATGGATGACAAAAATCCTCTTTCTGTCTAAATTAGGGTGAAGTAGGTGTCTCAAGCAGATGTGCTCTTGAATCAGCCCAACCTACCACCCTGCACACTCAAGTCCATTTCAGCCAAAGTATGAAAATAAACAATCAGTGCAATATACTGCCTTCAGCTGCCATGGATTTCTGTACATTAATACTGATGTTGAGGACATCAGATTGAAACAAAAGTCACCAGAAGAAAATAAGGCTCCACCTCTTCTATGAGAAAACAATCTATGGATAACTCCATCTCCAGTACCTAGCCCTGTGTTTGTGTTCTGACTGCACACAGATATGCATGATTTCCATGTGATCCACAATACTTGAAATGCTGGAATTCTAAAATTGTGGACATTTCAGCATTGAACCATTTTTTCCATCTGTAGCTTCTGCTGAAGTGTAATGGAAAGATTTATTTCTTCCTAGTTTGAAAACAAATCAACTGTAAACCCCTAAGAAAGCTGTGAAACAGAAAACAATCCACTCTCTTGTGCAAACTGAGAAAGATGAAAACAACCCGTGATTTTCTCCAGTCAAACCACCCTCATGCCAAGGATATAACATGAATAGAAAATGGCATGAACTTAACCTGTCCTCTTTGCAACTTTGCACTTGTAATTTTGTAGCTTTATTAAGATGCTGTAATAATTGTGTAAGATGCTGTAATAATTGTGATACACTATGCTATCTCCAGGAGAGGGTAATTTCAAATATAGTATGCTATATTTTTAACTGAAACTGTAATTTAATTTCTGTGTTCTATGTTACTTTTAGATTCTTCTACATCCTATGCAAATGCTGCTTGATAATATTAGTTTATTTTTTTCCCCTCATTTATTTTTTTTTTAAACCAAGCCTTTGAATTCTGAAAGTCATTTGAAGAGGAAAGGATGACTACAGCTCTGGGTGTTCCTGCTCCAGTAGTGCATGGCAAGATCAATTTGGGCATTAAGCTTTAGCTTTTACCCTCTTGCAAGCCTGCCAAGCAGTAGGTATTATTATGCCAGGAACTTTCAGCTTCATTAAAACTTCAGTATATTATCAGAAATTCATGTGTTAGGTGGACACACTGAAGGAATCTATATTCCTCACTTGGAGAAAATATTATTTTATTTTTTTCACGAAGTTAGTTTTGTAAATTCTTCAATACTTTTATTTTTAAATTTTTTATTATTTGCTCAAAATATGTAAACGCCTACTTCTAAAAATAAAAAGAAACCAAGTCTCTACAAATTGAACAACATAACATTGATTACAGTTTAATATCAAGCTGTCTTTGTAGGTCAGCATCTTTGATTCACTTTAAATTCAGTAGATAACATTTACAATGGAGGGACAATTTTTTCCCCAGTTTTCCCCTTGATTTGAATTTGAATAGTTTTCTAATTGGATATGGTTTACCACAGAGTTAATTTTTTTTTCCTCCTCAGCAATTAGACAAGTTACACGGTACCTACTTAAGCTGCTTCTGGAGCAAAATTCAGATGACAGGAATGAATCCATTAAGTGCAAATGAGCTGAACAGACTTAAAGCAATCTCCATGGAAAGGTTAACTTTGGGTTCACTCTGCAAGCTAAAAGAAAAAAAAATTGCTGCTGCTAACGCTTAAAATAAGCACAATGAACAATTTTAGTCTTGCACGTAAATATTTTACTGAAAATTTTCTCATTTTCCTTAAAAAATACAACAATCCATTGTTGTTTTTTTCCCTGATACTGAGTGTCCATCACCTGTAGGCAAAGATTCTTATGGATAAATAAGGGGTGAAGTAGAAAGCATGCAAAGATATGAGGCCTGAGGGAATTCTCTGATCCTAAAGCATCAATAGTATTTATAAAGAGAACCATATGAGAAAATTCCCTCAGAACTTAAGGCTCTGGTGATATTCATCCCAGGCATTTGAGTGAGAATACATTATGCATTCATACTGAAGCTCTTTTCCATTCTGACCAAGGCCAGAAATCATTTCTTTGGCACTCTGAATGGAGAGGTCAGCTCACCTGGCCAGGCTGCTGTGACTGATAGCGTGCAGTGCTGAGAACAAAACACTGGACAACATTGGCAAAGCTCTGAATTTCCCCTTGTGTTTTTAGCACTGGTTGGGTCAGAACAGCCTAAAGGTAGAATGTAATTTTCATCTTAGATATATATAGTTTTTCATGCTTCATCTGTTAGCAACCACTTCATGAACTGACCACACACCTCCACCCACACAAGTATCACAGAGAAACAAACCACAGCAGGAACAGAAATGCCAAACCATCACAGGCAGCTTTGGGTGGAGGCTCTGCAGCTCTGTCACTCTCTCAGACTGTTTAAATGTGGCCCACATGATGTTATGTACCTGGGAACATGCCCAGAACACAATCATTCTGTACCTAACATGGGTTTATAGGATCTCTATGGGGAGATTTGCAACTGCATGAGTATTTTAGTTCAGTTCCTTACTCTTCTGAAGTGAATATCCTGACTGCCCATGCTTGCCTTCACGTGATTTGTACTATTGAGTGGTACAACATTAAGTTGGATGAAAATAACGTGAGAAAAGCTACTCTGGGAAAGCACCAAATGAATGCTAACTGAAAATGGGAAATGAGTCCATAGGATCAAACTGGAGCCAGTCTAAAGGAGGCATGTATGATTCTCACTTGCCTTTGATCCTCCATGCCAGCAGTTTCATTCTACAGGTCTACTCCCTTCATCCTTTTACCAGTTTGTGCACAGAGCAGAAAACAAGAATAAGGCTACAGCTTACTCCCCTTTCATTCTTCACTTTAAAAGCAAAACATTTCTGAGAAAGCACAAAAAATTGCTTTATATTTAGTTACTGACATGGAGACCAAAGAAACGTAGACAGTAATTCTGGATAGAATGGTTTTTTTCAGAGACCAAAGCAGCTACTAGCTCTAAAAGCAAATATTTCAATGGATACCTCCCTTCAGAGATATGCAGTGTTGACAGAATGTAATTACATGCAACTGTTGCTTTTTTTGTTCAAGGAACAGTATAAATCACAGTAATTTGTGTTTGATTTTTAAAGAACATACTGTAGATTTGGGCATGAATCAAGGAGAATGCATTGGCTGAAATCTTTAACTCATTCATTTGTTTGCATTGATTTTTCCATGATTGTGTGTTTTTCTATTGTATAGAGAAAACAATATGGGAGACATCTGGTGGCCATTAATTAACTGAAACTATCTAATTTAGTGTAATAGTTGGTTGATCTACTACTAAGCTTCTAAATGAGCAGCTACAATTTTAATATTCAGGGTAATGTAACACAAAATCCACCCCTAATTCATTTGCTGCTTTAGTTTTAATTATTTCTGCCTATTCATGGTGTATTAGTCAAGTGCAAAGGACTGTTGTAAATGCAAATGCATTGGATTTATGTTCCCAGAAACCAAGTTCTGAACTTTGGAGAACTTTGGAGACAAATTAGGACCTTTGACCAGACAACACAGAATTGTCTCTACTCTAGGTTCAACATTTTCTACACATGTTTTTAATAATTGTATCATTATTTCTTTTACCTAAAATTATTTATTTATTTATAATTTTTGTTCTTTATATGGGTGATTGATAGGAATATACAAGAATATGAAGATTGATGCTACATCGTTTGAATTACTAAAAGAAGCACCTATAATAAACATTTCAATTTGCTAACTGTTCTCCAGCTTGACATCTTCATACGTGCATGTGTGCATATGAGTGTGTAATGATATATTTATTCACTTTTTTCTTTTGCTCCCATATTGCAGCATCTCACTTTATTCTTTAACAAGGAAGGTAGGATGTTAAAATGACTAGCTTTTCATGAAAGAACTTTTCCTCTTCAAAACACAAAGGTACTGTCCTTTTTCTCATCCCATTTCTTGGGAAAATACTGAATAATAGACTCTACCACATTCACAAAAATTGATGTCCATGTCAGACAAAGAAAGAGAAGTGCAGTCAATTTTCCAGCATCGAGCAGTCATAGTCAGGGTTTTTACAGAGGTGTTGCTGTACTGCCCTGACTTCCCCCTGCTTAAGGCAGTGTGGTTCAAAATCTCCATCCAAAAATTTGCCTCCAACATCAAAGTAAGAATGTGGCCTCAGGAGAAGGAATGAGAGCTGCACCTTTGCTTTTGAGGATCTCAGTAATATGGTATTTTACACTTATGGGAGGGAACAAAAGGAGAGAAATTGAATATTTCTGGGAAAACCTTTTAGCTCTCCCTCTCAAATGCCATCTCTTGTTCAGCTGCACCCGTAGCCACACTGTCTTGGTGGCATCCACTCAATGTTCCCAGAAGGCAAAGTCTGACCTGAGAGCATCTTCATGAATTTCTGTGGAAGTTTTGGACGTGCCACTGCCCAGCTGGAGCTGCCCAGTGCCTGTGGCCTGCCCTGGGCACCTGGGCAGAGGGGCTCACACAGGCCCTGTGTGTGCCATGAGCTCTTGTCCAGAAGCAGAGGTGGGCAATGTGCCACTGCTCTTAGCTTCTAGAGGAGAAATGCTGACATTCCAGAGGGTTTGCAAATCACACTGAAGTTTGAAACCCTCCCAAGGTGAACACTTAACAGGAAGAAAGATGCAGCCCTGATTTTAGTTATCAGGTAGATTAGTGACTACTTGCACTTTTGAAAGTTCTCTTTACAAGACAGTTTAGACCTAAGCACACATATCTATACCTTCCTGACTATGGAAATTAAGCCCACAAAATTGAAATGTTTAGCTTTTATGTTTTTTTTTCCAAAAAGAAATATCAGAACTGCAGTAAAAAGAGTGTTTCTTCTGTACGTAATGATTCTGAGAGTAGAAAGGAAAATTTATATCTGTGTGTATGATGTGTGTTCCCTGATTTTAAGGGAACATTTTTGATACAGAATCTTAGGCTAAAAACATTCCTTATGGGAGCCCAAGTGTACATTGAAAATTCAGCTATTGACTAAAAAAAAGATATTAGCATGATTTTGTTTTGTTTATTATCATCTGTAGACCAGGTAAAATGTTTATTTCCCCAAAGCTCATAAGCTTTAATTTCTGGTAATGTTTTAATTTTTGCTGAGGTCTGGTATGTCAAGCTGTTGTGCCTGGTAATTCAATATATTGGTTTCACAAATGTTAATGTATTCCTAATCATGTTTTCTTGTGCCCAGATCTACCAGTCAACCTACCAGTCAATTCCCAATCTAATGCTATCTCAAATAGCATGGTACAAATGCTATTAAAAAAAAAGGAAACCTACATCAAGCATTTTGCATTGATTTTTACAAAAACTGTCAAAACATGCCACGATGTTATTGATGTCAACATTTCTCTGAGGCTTTGAGTGTTTAATATGCATATTAAAAAGTCCTTCTTTGTGATACTGCAGACATCTGCCCAGTCAGTGTGTTCAATTTTGTCTCCATTTTAAATATTTGTAGACAAATTTTTTCTCCTATGTTCTGGTTCTGCTCCTTCTCCTGTTGTTCATCAGTGTGGCCCTGCCGTGAATGGGTTTATGAGAGGCAGGTCCTGCTTGGCTGCTCTGGTCTCCTTCCATGGTGAGGTGAGTTGCCTAAAGAGTGAGAGAGCATTCGTGGGTCCTGATCCCCTGGAGTTGAGTAAAGCCTTTGACACCATTTCCCACAGCATTCTCCTGGAGATGGCTCATGGCTTGGGTGGGGGTGTTCTTTGCTGGGTGAAAACCT